>JANHFT010008358.1:283921-308994 GCA_032467955.1 Pseudoxenodon macrops | reverse complement strand
CCGCGGACCAGCTGATCTGATCTGGAGCTGCCTCTCTATTCTCTCCCCCCCCCCCAGTGTTTTTGGCGCTCGCCCGCCTCCCATCCATTTCCCCTTGCCTACAAACTCCTGCCCCACTTGCAAGAGAGCAGCTGCCTGCAATGTGCGTAGCTGTTTAATTTAAAGTTCAGTTAAAATGTATTTCATTTTTTGCATATACTAATAGAATTACTATCCATGTATTAATAACTTCTCCCTTATGTCATCTAAATAATTATAATTTGATAGTAACTTTTGAGCCATAGAAACCACATATTTGCCATTTAGACCCATTTCCCACAGAAAAGAAAACACCAGGAGCCACAAAAACCTTCCCATGCCTGACTATTTCCTGAGCGGTCACAAAACTAGCATATGGCGTTGAATGAAACGTTCTGTTTTCTTCTGAAACGTTTCTTTTCTTAGATTTATCCATGGTTGGCCTACCAGGGGTCAAAACCTGAATAAATTGCATGCCAATGGGTGTCACATATTGTGATGCATATTTTCAGCGACAGGGAGCCGCAGCAGAGGAATGAAAGAGCCACATGTGGCTCCAGAGCCATGAGTTGCCAACCCCTGGCCTGGAGTATAGAGACATTGCTGATCGGCTTCTCTGCCTCTTCCCACAGGAAGGTTTATCAAAACACTGCTGTGTCATATCAATGTCTTTTTACGATATACAGATAGCCCTTGACTTACGACCATTTGTTTAGTGACTGTCCAAAATTACAATGTTGGGATCGTTGGTGCTCTCTAAGCTTGGTTGGGTTGTTTTCTTGAAGACATTTCAATACTCAAACCAGGTAACCGCTAGTCATCAATGGTGCTGAAAAATTGACTTACAAACCAGTCCTTGCAATTAACAACCATCACAACATTACCACAGTCACATGATCAAAATTTTAACACTAGTTAATCAGCATGTGTTTATGACAGTTGCAGCATCCCAGGTTTACCTATTCACCATTTGTGATCTTCCCATCCGGCATCTGACAAGCAGAGTCAATGGGGGAAGCCAGATTCACTTAAAGACCATGAGATTCATTTAACAATGATAATTCATTTAACAACTGAAGCAAAAAAAGTTGGTAGTGCAATTTACTTAATGACTACCTTGCTTAGTTCCGGCTCCAGTTGTGGTTGTACATTGAGGGCTATTTATATTGTGTGGGGGAAGAAAATTATTGAAAGCTTTCTTGTCACATATAACATGAAGAAACACATCCCCATTGCTATTTCCATTAAACTACTGATTCCTTTCAGGATGACATTCTAAAAATGCCAATAGTGGGTGGAATAAGGAATTTTCACTCAGCTGTAGGCTTGGGACTATTTATTCTATGTATGATGAACATCTTTTATGTGGACCCATTTCACTCTGGCTTTCAACCAGGAAATAGGATTAACACTGTTCAGTCAGCTGGTGAATGACTTGAACTGGAAATTGGGCAAAAAAAATGTTGTCCTATTGATTCTCTTGAACATTTTTGCAGCGCTCAGTGCTATCTGTTTGTGAGATAACATAAGCAGAGCAATAAATATCTCTTCAGAAAATCAAACCCATATTCAATCTAGCAGACGTTTTGTCATTTTGATGCACCTGAATAAATTGCTTTATTGCAGACCCCCCCAAAAAAATAGCCATACTCCTGCAGGCGGTCTGCAAATTGCAGAACGTTGAATTATATGCCTGAATTATGAATGAATGACAGAGCCAGAGATTAAATCCTAAGCATTTTCCTCTCACCTTGTTGCATCAACTGTCTCTTACTTATTTTTCCCCAGCCTTCAGTTTAGCAGGCAGCTGGCCTGAACAGTGCTGGTTCCTTCTTCACTACTGTCAACTCTTATACTGTCTCCCTCTGTATTTTCTCCTTCCTATTTAAAGGTGCCAGATGGCTCTTCCCCTCCCTCAGTTTGTGGGAGACTGAAGGGCATTGTGCCTCCCTGTCTGTTTCCATATCTTTGCCAACTGGAAGCTGACAAAGTCTCCTTCCCCTTCAAAGTCTGTACTCCTTCAGCCTGCCTAAGGATCTTAATAGTACATATAAGTTCTATTTCTTCTTTGGCTGCAATAAAAGAGAATTTCCTATTTTGTCCCAATCTCCCCTTCCAGTTGACTCCTCATAGTAGAGCTTAGTTTCCATATTATCTATTTTCTTCATCAGGAGCATTGCTCATTTCAAAACTCTTCCTTTTGAATGGGATAATCTTCATCTCTTATTAGTTGTTTTCAGAACTGCAGATTATTACCAAAGGTAGAATGGGTCACCAATTAGGTCGTTTTGCTTGTGAAGTTATGTCAGAAAAAATGCAGAGCATGGATGTTGTCACCTACATTCCATGACATTTCTATGTCTGGGTAACTCTGCCAATGAATCGTGTCTTCTAGGCCTGGTCTTTCTTCACTGAAACTCTAAAATACATTCCATGCCAATTCTTCTTCCCTCACCCCATAACAAAAACTGGATGGTGCTTCAAAGAAGCACAAGGGAGCAGAGAATCTGCGTGTAGTTTTTAGTGTGGCTGGAAACTGCAGAGTAATGTCTATAGTATTGATCTATCCAAGTATGGCAAATAGTTCAATAAACTTGCATCTAGTTTCTTAGTCTGTTGGGTGACAGAGAGAAATCTGATACAAAGCCAGATATGACCTTCGGCGACAATGGAGGAGGGGAGGGAAATGCTCCCTGCTGCGATCTCTCGATAGAACGCTTGCAGAAGACCTGGTGTGATCCAGTTGATCCACAAAAAGGTACTAAGAGATTCAGCATTTTCTGGAAAAAGGGGGAGGAAAAATGGGTATAGATGTACCATAGTTAGTAGGTAATAACCATGGGTGGCCTGAAATGGCAACATCTGAGTAGAGGCATTATTGGAGTTATTATAAGCAAACACGATAATAGATAAAAGATCAGACCAGTTGTTTTATTCATAGTTTACATAGAGCTGAAAACTTGATCTTAGTGACATTTATCCACCATAAATAGCCCATATGCCCATAAGTGGTAGGTCAGTTATAAAGTGCAACTGTCTACTTGGTTTCCTAACAAGAAACTTGTTTTTGCAAAAAGAAACACAGGCCTTGATATCTCTAGCACAAGGCCACCCAAGGTCTCAGAGAAGGATCGGTGGATAGTTTTAAATATTCTGAACTGTCCAGCTAACCATCATGGAAGAGCTGCAAGGCAAGGAAAGAAAACCCCATAGTTCTCCCCATTCCAAAGAAAAGTGGGAGAAGGGAAGGATAAACCTACATTCAACATACAACTTAATATGTTGCTTTATTGAAGATAAGATATCAGTTACACTTATACATAAGACTGACGTAAACCTTTTCCTCCCACCTTTTTTAGTTAATGGATTCTTGGTTGTTCTTTTCCAAATTTTAAGACTGAAAGGCACCTGGTCCATGTTTTATATAAGCTGGCAAGCCAATTAATGGCTTGCCAGCTTTGACTCTTTTACTGTCTTGGTGTTCTTACAGACTAGTGCAGTCTTAGGGATTCAGTTGTTGTAGCCTTTCCAGAAATACAAGTTTATCCCTGGTATTAAGACAATTCTGGAACATATTGCTTGATTTGAAGCTACCAACAGCAGTTCCATTATTCCAAAATATGCAAGTGACATTTTTTGAGGACCTGTTTTTAGAGGTGTAGGATATGCAGATTTTACATTGGTTCCAAATTCGAATAATGCCCTTTTATGCTAAGATTACTTCCCGGTTTATTAATATAGCAGACTTAGATTAGATTTTAATTTATGTTTTAATATTGTTTTAATATGAATGTTCTTGTATATATTTTTTAATTTGTTACCAATTCATGAACAACTGATATAACTTATTACTACATTTTGTTGCAGTTATTTTGATGGAGTTTTCATTGTTTGATATTTAATTTTCATTTTATTATTATAAGTCATACAAAGTCATCTGACTTGAATGATTTATAATTGTTTGTAAATATACATCATTTCCAAATAAAAACTCCCAGATAATCTGGCAATGGTGTATATATGTCCAATACAAGCCATCCCCAATTTGACAATCCTCAGATACTTTGAATTATAATTTCCATGATGAATATGTTGACTGGAAATCCATACGTGGTCTTTGCTTCAGTGTATAGTTGTTTAATCCTTTTGGAATATTTCTTTAGTATGTACGATAATTTCTTGAAAGAATACATGTTCTACTCTAGTAGCCAGAAGAGAATTAATTTGTTGCCTGAAGTTCTTTGGTCCCAGAGAGTTTTCTGCTATGCATGTACTTCTTACTCTAGCTTTGTAGTTTTAATACACACGTAATTTGGATTGTGCAAGTGTATCCTATCCTACATAGTTGGCACTGCATTGAAACATGCAAGTGCACAACATCTTAGCAGAAGATTAATTCATGTGCATACCTTGCCCTGCCAGTGTGATAGGCTTTTTACTCTTTGTTGCAGACAAGTTCTCCCAACAATGCCTCCATCTCAGCGTCAACCTGTTGCTGAGTCAGGCTAAAGTTGGATTAAGGTGAGCTGGCCGGAAATGCTGGTGTTTTCCACTGAAAATGGAACGTTTTATGTTGCAGGAAGGAAAAATGGAAGATGATGACCTGCAAGGCTGATCTATTGCCAGCCCCCCTTCTCCTCTTTGGCTTCAGGGCTCTATGCCTTCATGACCATCTGTGCTTTAGCTGCTAGAAAGAATAGATCTTCATGTGGTGGCCAATTTTTTTTTTTCAGTAAGGGGAATATCAAGTTCTTCCACAAGGTCAATAATACCCTTTGTGCACAAAAAATAAAAAAATAAAGAGATCAGCTATCCTAATTGCAGCTATGCATTAGCAAAACTCCCAGTGACAGTTCCTAGAACCTCCCTTCTCTTTGTCTTCATTCAAGTGCACCACTTCCTGTACGGTCCTCAAAGTCAACCCACTTCCTTCTAGGCAATGTAAATTTGGTGAGGCTGATCCCTTCCACTTCTCAGGAAGGGGGCATTCACCTTAGCCGCTGCCAATCTTCCTACAGAAAAGAAGAGGTAGTTGGATTGCCTCTTTGAAATGATGGTAGTGCTCGGACTTCTAGCAAATACTCTGCATATGAATGAATTGGTTGTGACACTGCAAGGCAGGCCTACTGTGCTATAACCAACAGCCTTCCTGCCATAGCTCTTGATAAGAAGGCTCTGCCAATCTAATCTCAGACATCTGGCTAAAGGAATGCATGGGGACAGTGCTTTTCCAGAAAGCATACTTATCATCACAAAAATGAGGGGGCAGCACACTGCTGGGCTGGGGTAAGTCCAGAATGTGCTGTGTTGGGCTCTATCTTTTGACCAGGCTATTGTTCCAAGCTTCAAGTGAGAGGAATTATTTGTGCATTTGTGTGTGTGCATGTGGAGAGAGATTGGTATCCCATTTGAACGGCCCATAACTGTAGCTTGTTTCTTGAATCAGAGCAAAAGCACCTGCTTCAATTAGACTCTGCTTGTTTGGCTTCTCTTTTCCTTGCCAGGAAGAATTGATAAAAAAAAGTGAGTAGGAGGGAAACTAAGAGCAAGAGTTTAAATAAACATTTGTCTGGTTTTCAGTTTTGTAGAAACCCATTTAACTCCAATCTTCTGGATTTCAAAAGAAGATACAATATGTTATGTGGAGCTTTTTCTTTTATTTCTGGACTGAAACAAAATGCTCACCATCAAACATATGAACAGCTTAACTTTAGTTTCTGAAACATGATGACACATTTGCTTTTTGCAACATAAGTACATTGGCTAATAGAGCATTTAAAATCTGGATGTCGTTGTAAGAGGTGGAATGTTGCTGATACCTACATTTTTGTCCATCTGCTCCTGCATATTGTTGTATCATTCCAATCAGTATATCCATGTATTTTTGCATGAGGAGACAATCTATCACTTACAAGGTAATTCTATACAATGTAGAATAAAACGTATTCCCTTAAGTAATACGCATAGGATTTAACAGTCTGATACACACACACACACACACACACACACCCCTACTGAATGCTCATTAGGAAATATACTAATATTTCTAGGAAAGTATATTGTAAAATTGCAGTTGCATGCTGCAACTTCAGTCATACTGCCAAGTGGTCACCGAATTATTGATTGATTTCATAAAGCAAACAAGTCCTGGAATTTTTGAGGAAATATGTATTTCAGTATCACTCAGTTTCATAATTTCTATGGGCTTTAATTAGCACCTTCCTCATTTTGCTTTGGAGAAGTAGATACAAACTGAACTTTTTTACACACATATTTTGTAAAAACCAATGTCATTTGCTAAAACACTCATTTCACCCAGTTATGACCAAATAGTTAAGAAGGGATGTGACATTTTAGAACTACTATATACCAAAATCTTATTTGCTGGTTGTAGGCCGTAATTACTTTCAGATTTTGTGAAATGATATCACCATTGTCCTGCTAAGCCACATGTTTCTAGCTTGCTGAAAGGTTGAAATGCCTGTAATCCGTATAGTGATGTTTCTGATGTTGTGAAAACTGTATGAGTTACTGTATTTTTCGGAGTATAAGATGCACTTTCCCCCCCCTAAAAGGGGCTGAAAATTTGGTTGCGTCTTATACTCCGAATGTAGCTTTTTGAAGCTTTTTTTTCAAACCTAACGAGGCGCTAGTGAGTGAAGCTATCTTTGCAGGCTTTTTTCATTGCTTCTCTCTATCAGCTGTGCTTTAGGGGGAAAAATTTCAGCACTAACCAGGGGATAAAATAATGTGCTGAAGCTGAGCAGACTAAGAACGCTAGCCAGATGAACACCTGGTAGGCAGATTTTTTTTCTATTTTCCTCCCCAAAAACTAAGGTGCATCTTATACTCCAAAAAAAACCAGTAACTTTTTGTCCTCTGGCTGTTTAGAGCTCTGTACTACTGCAGAATAGAGCATGCATTTAAAATGACCTACACAAGCCCTGGAGTCATTTTGGATCCCATCCAGTAATACTTTGTTACTTCCTCCAGATTCTTAACTAAGTTTTCAATGATATCATGCACGGGGTTTTCAAGAAAGAATGGACCACTTTTCTAAGTCTTGGTTTGAAAAAACAACATGTAGGTTACACCCTTCATCACAAATTATGCAGTCCTGCAATCAAGGAACTTTTAAAAACGCATTGCCTAGATATCGGAGCCAAGTTGAAAAAGACAACAGAAAAGGGAGGGGAAAAATCTCTCCATTAAACATTTCCATGTACTCCTCCCCATCTCTTTCACAGAAAATACATGCCAGCAAAAAAGGGAGAAATTTGGCCGCAAGCCCATTAATTTAGTACCTGTTTTGCACAGATAGGCTTTTCTCTCTTTGAAATATTACTCCTATTACTATCATCATCATCCTCTCTATCATCATCTTTTACGGCTTGGAAGTTTTAGGTATATTCATTATTGGCCATAACTTTTCTAAGATCATAAATTTTTGAAAAATTACTTTATTCTTTTCTTTCTTCTTTTCCTCGCCTTTTGATAACTGGGAAGTTAATTCATTTTCTGTTGGCTCAGCAGGTGAATAATACATCTCTGGTCATATTCTCACCTTCCCCTGCCATAAACCATGTCCTTTTTAACTTCATGTTCTAGAAGTTTTTCAGAAACCTATAAAGCACGCAGATAGTGTGAAACCCAAAGGAAAGGTTCCACAGATTATCTCCAGATGGCTAAATGTAGGTGCTTTGTCACAATTTTGTGGAAAGGTGACTCATTGGGCCAGATTGTGTCCAACTAAAGGGGGCATAAAAGACCTGCAAGATCTGAGACCTTGCTGTGCTGTTTCCATCTAATTTGTACAGTAACTGGGAGACAGTGTGAGTTGCTTTGTGTGGTGTTTTTTTTCCTGGCTGATGTCTGCTTGCTGAGCACAAAGTTATAAGAGAAGGGGCCAAGGCTGCATCTGCCTCACTCCTCAAGAGACAGGTACTAGGTAAAGTTTCTTTCCCATTCAATAGCTCAGTCTCATCCAGCATTCTTGGCAAAGGCCAAACTATAGTTAAGAGTTCATGACCCAAATGAGCAAACAGGAGGGCCAAGGGGAAAGCTTGGTGAGGGAGACGAGCAGTGGAAGAAATTCTAACTATCCATCTTCAGAGTTCAGCTACAGGGTTAAGAAGTCAGGGTTCCACGCTCTATAAAATCATGCCATAGGCACGATCTTTTTTATTTAACCGTTCCTAAAGAAACATAATACCATTGCCAACAATATGAACATATAGAAATCCTGCAGGTGTGAAGGTGTTTTCCGGCTTATTGCAGAGAGTATGAAATGTATGATTCCTTGCCTTTTGAGCATGAGTCAAATAATATTAATAATATCCAAAGCCATAATCAACACTGATAGAATATCCACTTTTGCCCTCAATGCAGCAATAATGGAGTTGGCATAAACTGAATTGGTAGATTTAGGCCTACAAAAATATGTAAGATATCCTACCGTAACGTATTTATAATTTAGAGTTGTAAATTATTGTAAATGCTAATTCTGTAGTCCAAGAATAATTTCTTTTTTTAGAATCCACCCCAAGAAAAGTTAGCCTGATTTTAGCAATTGGATGCCTAGGTATTCGCCCCCCCCAAAAATGATTCTAATTTCTATAACTCCCGAATATGTATGTGTTGTATACTTTAGTTGAAATGTACAAGCATCATACTGTATCTTTTGTTTTAATTTTTGCAGGATTTTAGATAATGGGCTGTGTGCAATGTAAGGATAAAGAAGCAACAAAACTGACCGATGAGAGGGATGGTAGTTTAAACCAGAGTTCGGGTTATCGCTATGGAACAGACCCTACCCCTCAGCATTACCCAAGTTTTGGTGTGACTTCAATTCCAAACTACAACAATTTCCCCACAGCTGGAGGACAAGGATTGACAGTCTTTGGTGGTGTCAATTCTTCATCACATACTGGTACATTGCGTACAAGAGGAGGAACAGGTGAATAATAACAACAATAAGAACTGCATACATTCCCTTTCTAAAGCATGTTTATATTTCTCAATAAGAAAAAATATTCACTGTAGATTTATCTCAGACATACTTCTTATACTTGATGAAAATATTATCAGGGTTCACCAGTGCGTTAATTCAGATGTGCACATATTTATTATTCATACTCCGGTGTCATTGTTTCTCTACTGGCAAAAGTCAGTCATATAGGTTTAGTAGATATTATTTTCTCATCGTGTATGTTCAATATACCAAGCCCAACATTCTTATGGAATCAGTTCTTATACAAGTTTTGAAAATATATTTTCTTCTAGATTTAAGATTCAATTTTCTATAACTTCTGAACAGCATAAGAGTGTAAAGGCTATATAGATAATAACATTTGAAATTCATTACGTTTGCTGATACCAGCCATGAAATTAATAGTTGATCCTAAATAAAATATCTGTGTATGCATTAACCGAGCACACTAAGTTGTGGTGTGATACCAGCAGGCCAGCATCTATAACACACTAAGCCATTAATTGTGATTTACAAATCACACTGGCTATGCTCCTGCAACATAGTATGCCAAAGCCAAAGAAACCATATTATTATTTTGTATGGTGTATGATCCTATTCCCATAGATAACCAGAATAAAGAGATGGTGTTTGTTTCTTAGGTTTATGCTCCATGGCCATCTAATGATGTTGTGAGCTTATGATGCTTGTAAGCTCATTATTAAGTTGCATTCTTGGAAATAAATATAGTGCTGGAAGTTGTCAGTTTAATTTGCAATATGCCAAGATATGATTTATTCATTCAAATTTATATTCCTCTTGAATATGCAAAGGAAAATAGGAAAGGGAAAGAGCCTCACAGATGTGGTAGTAATAAATGTGATTAATTCACTAAATAAATGAAGAGCCTAACCCAGCACCAAAACAAGTATCCACTGGCACATTGGTGCCCTGCAAACCAGAGGTGGGATCCTACCAGTTCGGACAGGTTCTACCGAGTAGGTAGTAAGCTGTTGGGGACATCACAGAGCCGGTTCTGCTCCATGGACACCGCCATCTTTTTTTTAATTTTGGAGTGGGGGTGTTGAATTTTTTCTGGGGTTTTTTTCTTCTGCGCATGTGCAGAAGCCGGGTTTCCGGCACTGCACATGCGTCACCATCTTGTTTTCGGCCTTTTGGGGGGGGGATTTTTTGGAATTTTTTTCTACTGTGCATGCACGTGCCCACGAGGCGCGCCCACGCGGCACAGGAGACAGCGAACTGGCGGCGAGGTAAGTTAGAACCCACCCGTGCTGCAAACCACATTAGAATCTTCAGTTCTGTTGGACAACATTAATCAAAGATAATGCATACAAAGCACTTTAGAAAAAGATACCACTAGAATTTATATAGTGCATGTATAACCAAATGTTTTGGCTTTCCTATGCAAAATGCTGTATGAAAAATAAAATGAGAGGTTAAAATTTATCCTTTCCATCTTCCATTATGAAAAAAAAATTGAAATAATGAATTTGTTTTAAAAAACACTGCAGTTTGTAAAAGTTGCATTCACTTTTATTATCTTTCTATAGGTGTAACTCTTTTTGTAGCTCTATATGATTACGAAGCAAGAACAGAAGATGATTTAAGTTTTCATAAAGGAGAAAAATTCCAGATACTTAACAATTCGTAAGTTCTATTTATTATATGACTTACTTTTTAATGTGTAGATGGTTAGTTCCCTTGATAGCAATGATATATTAAATTCTATTTTGTGATATTAAGAGGCAGGATATATCAGGCAGGACATTTAGATTATCGATTATTTAAGCTAATAAGAGAGGAGAGAAAATAGTTACTTGTTAATTATGTAAAGAGTTGGAGCTATTGCTACTGTTACTTTGATGAGTAACAGTATTCACTGTTTATCATTGAATATCTGAGTAGAAATCTTATAAATAAATAAAACCAATAATATTGTAGATGTCTAATATATGTAAAGAAGAATAGATAACATGAGGGGGGTTAGATTAATGTTCTCCCTATATGTTCATGTCTTTCAAATTTATTGCCATTCATCTAAATAATGTGTTTCCATCAGATCACATACAAAAAACAAGAGATACTCACCCTTATATTGTCTCGGTCGTTGATGAGAGGAACTTTTGAATTGAGTTACTTCGCTGGTCATTGGTCATAAATATTGATTGATTGATCATAGAACAGAAAGAATCTGGTATTCCAGAGAAGGGTCTGACAAAATCTGCATCATGATGCAAACTTCATGCCTCAAGCAGATTTTATGATCTAATGCAGTGATGGCTAACCTTTTTTTCCTCGAATGCCAAAACAGCGTACCTGCACGAGAGAGCATGTGCATGTGTGCTGGCCCCCTAATGCAATGCTGCCCTGCAGTCCTCCCGCCCCCAGCATGCACGAGCAACACCATCCCCCGCTACCCGTTTTGGTGCTAGCAGGCCTCCCTGAAGCCTCCTGGGACTAAAAATGGGCAGGGGGTGGCAAAAACCCCTCCACGTCCCATTTTTGGTCCCAGGAGACTTCAGGGAGGCCTGCTAGGACCAAAACAGATGGGCGATCCCCAATCTCTCCAATTTCTTTCCCCAGTGGACGCAACTTTCCTCCTGGATTCTTCTCTCCCGTGCCTTCTCTGATCTCCCCAATTTCTTTCTCCAGCACATGCTAGTTTCCTCCTGGTTTGCCATCACGGATCTAATATTTTGTTGTTTTGATGTTATTGTAGTTCGTTATGGACATTTATGAAGAGGAATAATCTGGACCCTTCCATCTTTTAGCTGGCCTTTACCGGCTAGGATTAATATTTCTATCCTAGATTGGAAATTAAAATAAATGCAGAAACACTGAAAACAAGGTGTTTAAGAATTTCTAAAAATGCAGTGTTTATTTTTTTTTTAATTCTTAAATGTATATTTCTTATACTTTAATTTCTTAAATGCATAATGTGCTTCTTCTCGTGTATATAATGGCAATTCCATCCCAGAAATATTAATAAAGATTCTGTAAGTCAAAACACTATTTTTCCAAAGATAACAGACAGATTATAAAACTGAACTAAAAATCAAGGTAATTTGTGGAATATTCCATGATATGACTAAACATCTTTGCTGGTTGTGTAAGCATAGTTGATTGAACTAAAACTTACTTTAAGAATATCATTTTCAAAATCATATTTTGATTATAATTTTTCATTTAATGTCTGCTTTTCTTTATGCCTCAAAATGGTCATGATGAAGATAAAAGATAACATACTTGAATAATAAGCAATTTTATTACAGTTTTCTAAATCTGCAGTAGGGCTATCCAGATGTACATAACAGTACATCGTGTATAATTAATATTAGCTTTTATTGGGGATATTAAAGTTTCCATATTCATGCTGGCAAAAATGCCCAAAGGATGCCTAATTATTCTTCCCCGTGTTGTGCTGGATATTTTTTTTATTCCAGTTTCTTTTTTAAAGTTCAACTTTAAACATTTTCAGTTTTTTGTCAGTCATTTCAGAGTGCAGTAGTTTCAAAGTCAGTGAAATTACACAAGCACGCATCTTTTCAAGAGAGCTATGGAATCCACCCACACTGATACATTCTTTTAACATGGAAGCAAACTGTACAAACACAGCAATACCAGTTAATGCTTGCTTTCTGTGTTTTCTGAATGAAACACTGTTATAACATGGCACAAACAGCAGTGTGTTATGGCTGTTATAAAAGATCTCCCTCTAGTGGAATTTCTAGGCAGTAGTACCAAAAGAAAAATACATTCCATTGTCTGTTTCTATAATTATGAATGCTCAGAAAGGATGGATTCTTTTACTGAATAAGGACCAAGGTAGGCATATTATGATGACTATCTTTAAACCGATGTTGTGTTTTTTCTAACTCTTGCTTTGCAGGGAAGGAGATTGGTGGGAAGCCCGATCCCTGACTACCGGAGAAACTGGTTATATTCCCAGTAATTATGTGGCTCCAGTTGACTCCATCCAAGCAGAAGAGTATGTGGTTTTTTTTTAAGGATTGTTTTGGACAAAGATCAGTTGAACCTGTAGTGGCTTTCAAGGAATTACCCATTACATTAGCTTCCTTTTTCAGCTAAATACTTGGGTAATTAAAGGAAAGATTGGGGGGTGGGACTGAGTTAGCTTTTACCAGATCAGAGTAGAAATACCCAGAATCATCTGGTCTAGAAATATATCATTTATAGTGTAGTGGGTTTAAGCACACTGAGATTGTGAAGGTTTTATTCTAGTTAACTGGCCAGAGCTAAATCCATAATAAAGGTAGATGGAACAACATTTCTTATTTCAGTTTTAAATATCAAAACTAAAGGAAATACTGAATCCTTTCTAAAAGCAGTATTGGAATTACATTGAATTGCTGATTTAGGATTACATGATCATACATAATCAATTGTCAATGGGCCTTTCAGAGGGTATGCCTATCAGTGTGCAAATTAGTCTGACTACAGTTGCCAACTTTTTATGTGTTCATCCTGTCTCAAGAATCATATTATTATTGTTGTTGACTTCTTCTGCTAGTACATCATTATCAAAAACCAACATTTTACTGCTGGGATAAATCCAGGGGTGAAATTTAATCACCTCGGCCTGGCTCAGGAGAGATGGTAGGGATAATTTGAATTGGTTCGCAGAACAGGTAAAAATCACCCCTGGTTGGCCCCACCCATGCCCAGTTGCCTAATCGCTGCTCACCTCTTCCAGCCGACTCGACCATAAATCTGACTGAATCTAACTTCAATGCCTGGATGGCTAGAAATGGATAATAGGACTGCAGACAGGATGAAATTCAAGAAGAAGATATACCAATTATTATACACAAAACAATAGAAGAGGTACACAAATACTTACATTAGAGCAATAAGAGCTTTATTGCTCTTATGTAAGTATTTGTGTACATATTTTATTGCTTGGTGTATAATAATTGGTATATCTTCTTTTTGTAGGTCATTAGGGCAAAGAAGTGACGTCGACTTGGCCATGTCCGCCCACCTGGTCACATGACCACCAAGCCATGCCCACCAAGCCACTCCCACAGAGCCGGTAGGGAAAAAATTTGAATTTCACCCCTGGATAAATCTGTATATAGGTGTGCTGAAGGCACAAGAAAAACTTGAATGGTCTTCATAGATGGTCCTTACGCAAGCTTAAGTGTTTTAAAACCTTAAAAAACAAATTCCACTTCCAGTTTGAAAACTTTTGTTTCTGGCATGTTTGTTCAGATGGTACTTTGGGAAACTTGGGCGAAAAGATGCTGAGAGGCAGCTGCTGTCCTTTGGAAATCCACGAGGAACCTTCTTGATTCGTGAAAGTGAAACCACCAAAGGTAATAATGCCTATGTTTTAATTAAGAAGCAGAGAAAAAGCATCAATGATGATAATGAAGCATGCTCAAATGAAAAAAAAAATACCATAAGCAAATTAATTTTTCATAATAATTTAAATTCAGCAGAACCTATTAGATAAACATCACATTCAGTTTATAAAATCTGTGCTGGACGTGATTGTGTCTTAAGTAAAGAAAAATAGCTTCTTACTTATCAGTTGACTTTTCAGAAGGGCTTATTTTTTAAATTCTGCTCTAAAAATTGAAAGTGGCAAACAATAGTAAAGAGATGTAATTTTGAATATAATGAAGAAGGAAGAATTGTAAAAGAACCTCTAAATCAGGGCTGTCAAACTCCTGGCCCGCGGGCTGGGTACGTCCGTACTGGCCATGCTCACACCCGGTTTAGTGAAGGGGGGACAAAGTCCCTATATGTCACGTGACGCTGCCGTGAAAACATGAGTTTGACACCCCTACTCTAAATTGTTCAGTGTTCAGAATTACTGTTAATGCTATGCCTTTAAAAAGCTGTCCTTTCCTGCTTTCCTTAATTTCAAATTTTTTTTTTACTGGATCTTCATTTTTTATAGTAACATGCTATCAAAATAATTTAAATTATTTTTGGTTAGACTATTCTATTTATTTATTTGTTTGTTTGTTTGTTTGTTTATTTACATGTAGCTGTTAACTTTTCTTGTTATAGGTGCCTATTCATTGTCCATTCGTGATTGGGATGATATGAAAGGTGATCATGTCAAACATTATAAAATCCGCAAGCTTGACAGTGGAGGATATTACATTACAACCAGGGCACAGTTTGAAACTCTTCAACAACTTGTTCAGCATTATTCAGGTAACCTTGAAAATTCAGTTGTTAAAATAAATTCAGCTTCCTTAAAATAAAAATACTACTGATTTGTTAAATAGACAATGTTAACAAAATTAGAATCTTCTTTTTCCTTTTGGTCTTTGATCTGGAGATAAATATTTAAGATGAATCTCTCATATTATCTGAACACATAAAGATTCACCATTTTAAAATATGACTTTCGTTATATAAATCTCAGATTTATGTATAAATCTCAGAAATGCCCTGTTTCATTAGCACTTTTTTGATACCTGCATGGGTTTTCAATATAAACCACTTTATCTGTAAAGGACATTTGAGGTAAGCTATTAATATAATGCATAAATTGGTTTCTTAATTTCCCAAAATACACCATTGCTTTCATGTTAACATTTTAAACTAAATTTTAGAACTCTGGAAGCTTGGAGACATAATCATGAAAATAAAAAAAGGTGAATGAGTCCTTTTCATTAATTTTTTAAATATCTCTGTGACTTCCCTTCTATTTCCTATAAAATTAATTTGTCTCTCCTCCATCCCGAAATTCAGCCACACAATTTTAGTCTTTCTTGGGAAATAGAAATCCTTTTTTCCTAGAAAAGATACATTCTGATATTTTAAAGGATACATACCGGTACATTTTATCCATAGGTTTAACTCTAATCAGAGTCATCTTATTATATTTATATTTAATAATGCTCGAAATTGTGGACCTTTTTGCTGTAAATCAGGGCACTTAAAAAGAGAGATTTCCATCCACCTACCGGTATCATCAGAATACCTTACATGGACTAATCACTTGCTTAGTTTTTGAATTTCATGTAGTTTACATATTTCTGTTGACAAATTATACAGATAAAGGCTGGTCCCTCATTCTCTGCAATGCTGGGATTGAACCTGACAGTAAACAAATCAAGATCATATATAAGAAATTGTTCTTGTCAGCTCATGCCACCTTAAGTAAGTGACAGAACATTCTTCCTTCCTTCCAGTGACCCTCATCATCACCTCATTATGCTTGTATATTCTGATTGAGTACATCTTGTACAATTTAGTACAAGCATTCCACAAATATTATATTCCCCTTTTTTGTCTATTTGACAGCTAATGCTGTAAACAGTGCTGAAATAGAAAGCCTTTAGTTCATGCTCATTGCTTAATATGGCTAAGATCCAACCACACTTAGTTATATTTATGCAATGATGGTTTTGTTGTTTTGTTGCTGGGGTTTTGTGTATGTGCGCGCGCGCATGCGTGCATTTGAGTGATTGTTGTCTCATGACAACAGCCTAGACTAGTCTTTGCAGTTTTCTTGGCAAAGCTTTTTGGAAATCATTTGCGCAGTCTTCCTTAAGCTAAGAGAAAGTGATTGACCAATGTCCCCAACAGGACTGCAATTCATAGTCTCTTGGTTTTAGTCTGGTACTTTAACTACTGTACCAAACTGGCTCTAAAGATTGTATGCGGTACATTAAAATTATAGAGCTTGACTGCCTGTCAGAATTGTTTTTAGGTTTAAAAAAAACACCACATTCCTAGAAACTTAATTTTTTTCTTCATCTAATTAATAAATATTGTTTCTAATTGGCGTTACATATAAACAAATTATAAAAATACAGACTTAATTCTTTTAGACAATTGTGCATTATAATAATGGTGAAATAATAAATGTGTTTAATATTTTAAAGTAATATACTTTCTAAGGTTCTTAAACACGCTCTTTTTTTTGGGGAACATTAGAATTAATGATAAATTTGATAGCAGTTGGGGAAAATTCATACTTCCTGTATCTTGAGCAGTAATCCATAGTTTTTATTTTAGCATGGGGGGGATATCCAGTTTCTTGCAAGTAGGCTTCTTTTCATTTAACAATATTGCTCCTTCCCCTGAAAGTTTCTAATTGCCCACTCCCAATTAAAAGGTTCCTAAACACTTCTGAGAACACATAGCATGCTAGGAAGGGAAATTTGTCCTCCTCATTTCATTGAATGTAGGTGGTATTAATTGGCTAATTACTATCTACTCTGGTTCACTGTTGTAAAACAAGTAAAAATGCACGTCTCTAGGACAATTTGTTTTTTTAAAAATAGCCTTCTTGTGTCTTAGAATGGTTGTGTTTTACTATGTGCATGCATACAATATTCTGTGCAAAGTTCTTAACATTCCAGACACTTAGAAATATATTTACTTATTCTAAGATGACTTTCCAATAATGTTCAATATTTAAACTGTTTTCTAAATTGTTTTAGAAGTTAATCAGTTTAGCAATGTTTGTGAAATGTTTTATCTTTTTAGTAACATGCAATATTCATTCTCCTAAATTCAGGCACTTTAAAAAAATGCTTTTCTTTTTGCTCACCCAAGGATGCATGCTAACTAGATGTGTTTTTACATTTATGTTTCATCTATTGTTTAATACATTAATTAATTAATATTGCATGAAGCGCTTAGATGTTGCCCTCCTTGTTCTCTATTGCATCAAAGAAAGCTATTTTGCTTCCGTGTATTCTGTCCACTTGCATCTTTCCACTTCTAATAATTTGTTTCTTTTTTTAATCACATTTTTTTCTATTGCTATAATATTACAGTAATCCATGGCATAGTTTTGTCACTAGTAGGGCAAATTCCTACTTTAAAAGTATATGCTTCTCCAGGAGTATCATCCTGGATCAACTGTTATCAACCTGGTACTATGCACTTGTTCAAATAGCAACATCTGTAATTTCCTAGCAGTATTTCTAGAGGATATAGGAATCCAGAATGTCAATCTGGAGATTTGCCTGGAAGTTTTATCAAGCAATCCATAATTGCCAGAGAACAGTGAGTGAATAGGAAACAGTCCTTAAAATTAATGATGGCCTGTTGAGGGTATTTCGTCATAGGCAATTGTATCAAAAGTTAATACACTGGCAAGAGCCAATGGTGTTTTACCAATTTTATATTTGCATTATGCCATTCCAGCTGTTTTTTACAAAAGAAGTAGGGTTTCCTCTTCAGACAATACATTCTTAGTGTCAAGAATGACACTAATTGTTTTCTGCTTCGTCTCACAAGCCACCTTGGTAAATCATCACCAGGTTTCCTTTCCCCTGCCCTCTTAAACTTCTTCATATAATATGAAAAAACAAAGAGAGAAAGAAAGACAGAGAGACTGAGATTGATTTGACTAAGAGATTGTTTTGTTCCCATTGAAATATTTTTGCGACAGTAATGAATAAAAACATTTTAGGATAATAGTGTTAAAAGTTCATACTCTGCCCAAGATAATTTGAGCATACTCAGAAACATGCCACAATATCTGAGACGTATGTTATGGCTCTATTTCTTTTTAACTCTGACCAGCTTTCTCCTGCTTTTAGCATTCATTAATCTCAGGCTAGGTGTGATAGAAATGATTATGTCCTTCAAGAGTCAGTCATGCCATAATGCAATTTGGAGAAAAGAGAATGCTTGGCTCTTGTTACAAAAAAGAATAGGAAGGCTAAGAACCCTTGGTTTAGTCACAATACAGTAGAAGAGATAGATAAATCAGCCTATAGAATCTCCAGCAAACATCAAGTATCTTCTGGGAAATTGGGGAAGGTTACAACAATAAAACAAGAAAGAGGTAACCTCAGGCTACCTTAATATTTTATTAGAATATATGATGTGCCCTACATATTTTCAAAATAGCATACTGTGATGGCAGTAGCAGAACTGCCATCAAAATACAAATGCTAGACTGCTAACAACATGAAGCAGCTATGTTGGCTCCAAGTTTAACCCAGACACAATTTAAATCACCAACTTAAATCTATAAAACTGCACCAAATGTAAACCTGATAACTGTCATAATCTTTGCTGATAAATTTTCTTTGGATTCACCAGACAAGAAAGAAAAGCCTCATTGATTGTGAAGTCCAGATTATACAGTGTATTCTCCTGATGCCAAGTCTGGATTCTTTTTGGTGTCAGATGAAAACCTTTCTATTTGTGTATGTCTTTTAGATTTCAATTCAATAATCTTCAAGAATTGGGATTTATAGATGACAGTTTATTTGCTACCAACTTTTTATGTAAAAGTTGAATGCTACCAACTATTTATGTAAACCACACTGTAAAATGAGTGATCAGAATAAAAATATTGGAAATAGGTATGCAAACTATTTGCATCTAAGACTCCCTTCAAGGGATTTCCTAGGCTTGCATTGGTTTTTAGCCTCTGTGGTTTACTCTAGCTGACTACTCACTTCCAGTATGAGAGAAGATTAAGATTATGATGAAAATATTTTAGTATATGGTGAGAAGCTGTATAAGTCTTACATCCTCTTTCCCTAATGCGCTCTGTCTGCATATTTTGTTTTCTTCATGACAGATCTCAAGAAGTGGAAAAATAATATCAGACAAGGAATACCGATTAAATGCCATGAAGAAGGATCATCAGAAGTATATACGGGAATGCTTGGCTCAGGCTATTTTCCACAAAGCTCTTGATATGGAAGTATGGTTCTATTATGGTTACTCTTCACAAAAGTAATATTCATATATTCAGGATTTCTGAGAATGTCTACAGGTGTAAATGTCTTTAAGATTAGTGGAAGATCCACTGATCTTCCACTAAGCTTAAAGACATTTCTACGCCACTGATTAGTAACTATCAGTATATTATAATTATTCATTTTCACATATTTGACAATTATTGTGGGTTAGTAATGATCAGTAAAATACATTAGAGCCGAAGAATTGTCCTAATGATAAGCGATGAAGCTGGCAAGGCAGGAACCAGCAATTCCTACACTAGAGAGAACCATTATGAAAATCTACCTCAGGTGCCAAGGCCATCAAGAGACTAGCCAAGAGCCCATTAGCTTAGAAAGATGGTGATGAAGCTGAGCTTTTAAACATTGCAGCATAGATATTTTAAGCTTTGAATTCCTTGTTCTGGGCAACCAATTGTTGGTTTAGAGGTTTCATTCTTAACTGCAATAAAGTTTCTAATCTAGAGAGCCTTCTGCAAGGTAAGTCAACTCCTGAATAAGGGATTGAGCATCTGGGAAATGACGATCAATTGGTGCGAAGCCTGATGTTAACTCCCAGAACATTTTTTAAGGCTTAATTTTTGTTTCAAAAGTAATTTGTATTTATTCGCTAACCTAAGGAATGTCTGTGCTTCTAACGTCTTAGTGACTATGATTATGGAGAATTAGTAATTTCATTTATTCTAGATTTATTCATGTAGTATCAATTCTAAGAGAATGCCTTGAGTGAGAGATAAATTAGTTGTCAAAAGATAATCCATAGTTTTAGAAATAAATGATGATAATAAAGTTAAGGGAAGAAGCAAAGAGACTTGTAATTGGCCAGATTACTGGCCAGACCTCAGAATGTAAGTCGCCCTTGGTCACTAGATTCCACACAGTCATCTCCTGTGGGAAAGACAGCAGGAGGTCATGTCCCATCTGTGTACTCAAGAACTGGTCACAGCCCATCCGAAAAATGCTTACTTCTACCCATGTGAACACCAAAGGTCATGGGAAACTGGCAAGAACAAACAAAAGCATAGATATAAAGAGTGAGGAAGGACAGGAAGGAGCAGACGCTATTTCATTCACACAAAAAGTGGAAACGTGGCTGGAGGTAGGCCTCATCCTAGCTTGGTTCCACCTAGCAGTTGTTTCTACCTTCTGACTTCCTTTGTGATGCTACTGTTTCCCATGGTTTCACCTATAACTCAGAGATATGGTTCAGGAGTAGCCCCCTAAAGAAATTTAGGTCTCTGAACCTTGCTAAGAAGTCAGCATTCATTTTATACAGGTTCTTGGCAAAGTTGAGAAACCTATGTGCTACTTCCCTAATGAACAGAAAACAGCAGTTGAGACCAACTGTCTTAGAATCTTGGAATTCTAAGAAGGTACCACCTAAGTCAGATGTGCACACACATACACACTTGCACAAACATGGAGATTATTTAGTAGTGACTATCACCTTTTCCCCCCGGCTGATCAAACATCTGATAACATCAAAAACGCCTCGCGAAGCCAAAATCTTTGAAGAAATCTTATGGATCATCTAACCCTGTAGATCTCAACAGTTTGCCAATGGAATTGCCAAAGAGAGTTTTGTTGTGGACTTCCATTACCCTTCCTCCTATATATAAACAGACCGAAATCTGCATTGGAAGACAAACGATGGCAGCAGAAAGCTATGACTTGGTTTGGAGTATAATATAATTTTTTTTATATTCCCTTCTCCCCATTTCCTTCCCTGAGATAAAAAAAGAAAATTGAATAGATAAGGATAGTGAGGAAAGCTTTGGGGGTAAAAAGAAAAATCTAAATAGGGCCTGCGAAAAGGAAACGATGGAGTATGGCCCTCTGGGAGGGAGATAAGAGATCTCATGTGGCTTTTAATGATGATTCTTCTTTCGGCATTTTCTGCTGGAATAAAAAATAATGGTTCATCTTAGTCTGGGTCCTTCAGATATAGTAGATTACATCTCCATTAAAACCCAGCCACGGTAGAAGTTTAATCCATAACATCTGGAGGCCACCAAGTTGGTGAAATTTGTTAAATAAACTGTAGCATATATTTTGAATGTAAATTAAACTTGTTCCAACATGAGAAGTGGTAGTGGAAATGTATGGCTACCACGTGAATTTGATCATCTCATACATCACAGAATTTTTCTTATTTATGAGCTACATTAGGCATACGCAGTATCTTTTCGTTATTTTTCCATGATAATCATTTATTTGTTTTAAAAATCCTCAACAAATGTCCTGCTGATTACATTTTCCTTTCTGTGGTTGGAAAAAAAAAAGATGTTACTATGTTGCATCAGCGCCACCAGCTCACATTCTCTCCCTTATTTGTTCAAAAATACATTACCTATACTTGGGTCCATCCATACATCACACAAAATATATGACAACACTTGCCTATTCAGTCTTACAGACAGATATTTTTTTTCTTTCATGAGGCAGTTAAGTACAAATGAAACACTTCTATGGGACTTTCTTATTGTGTCTGGGGAATTTCAAGTGAATACAGTGCATAAACTAAAAATAATTCATAAATGGAAGACCTTTTCAAACCGAATTGCTTTGTAAATATAAAGCAAAGTGGAACAAATTCCATGTTTAGGAAAGTCCACATGCCACTATATCCATATTGCCAGCTTTGATTTCGCATTCAAGATTTAGATTTGGACTAATTAAGGATGTGTCTTCATAAAACAATAAATAAGCTGTACAAATATAGTTGAGAAGGTCTAATTTTCTTCTGAACGGTACAGCTTGTTTGGGTCTTATTCAGAGGTGGGTTTCTACCGGTTCTAACTGATTCTTTAGAACTGTTAGTAACTCGGTGATGATGTCACGGAGCCAGTTCCGTCGGTGTCTCTGTGGGAGCCGCCATCTTGGATTTTGCTTCTGCGCATACGCAGAAGCTATTTTTGATTGCTTCATGCGTGTGCGCGAGTCGCGACCCTGAGCAAACTGGCAGCAAAACGATCCACAACCCATCCCTGGTCTTATTGTATATTCTGTTAGTGTTCCTGGGAACATGTAAAAGGAGAACACCTATGTTTGTTACTCTTCAGAGTACCATACAGAGAACACAGCAAGCCCTAAATTACCGGTAGCTAGAAATGGGAGAAGGACCCAGCAGGGACAAGTGTCCTACCCTATGTAGCAAAGGGTCCTGGGACAAAATCTAGTTCTAATACTTAGACAAGAGACTAAGCAAGGTTGTATTCAGGATTAAGGTAAAATGTTTCAGAAACATTAAAATTAAGACATTTCAATAATAAGCACTGTGTCAGAATTTTGACAAGTATAAAAATCTAGATGACTTCCTTGATGGCACCAAAATATTATGAGGGTTAGTGTTTTTGCTGCCATCTAGTGATAGTCTGGATTTTTGCTATCTCGATATAGTCAGATTAGTTTCAGACACTGAGTTCAGCATTGCACATCAAGAATTGCAGACAGTAATTCTTTCGAGACATGAGAGCTAGACACCGAATCTTCAGGATTGATCTCCCCACCCTTTTTATCCTTGCCTTGCCCCTGCTTCTTTCTGAAGAGATTATTCTGAGGGGCCATGACAGAGAGAAAGTGCATATTATAATAACCCATCCTTAGCAGTTCATCTGAATGCGGTTAAGTTTACTTTTTTATACTCCTATTTGATATGCAGGCAGTATATGCTGAATGTAGGAGATACCAACATTTTTGTTAAAGGATTCAGCTCTAGGAGCAGTTGGGCATATATTAAAATAATGGCTTTCAAATTGCTGGGTTCTTTTTTCCAACGATTTTTGAGGATCTCAATCTTCGGTTATAACATTTACAGAAGTGTTACTAGATCCAAATCTCCAAGGGATTTACACATACGAGCTTATTGCCTATTACCTAAAAAAACTGTGAAAATGGTTGTCTCTCAGGATTAAGTTAGACACGACACTCCACACCCAGCACCTGCTGTCTACATTTAAAAGACATTTTCACAAGAGCTCATTAGGTATAGAGTGTCTTGTTATTCTTTCTTGCAAAGGAAACCAGGCATGCTCCATTTTTAACAGCAACTTTGAGAAACATCGGGAAAATGCTTGTACCTGTCCAGATAAATTTTCAATACTTAAGCAGCCCTCTCCACTTATTGCAGTATAGGTGATGGCTTTGTTCACTGCATTCATCTTAGAAAATTACTTCATTATTGAGTGGTGAAACTGCAGTGCTTAATTACGTGTCATGTGACCACGATGCAGTTAAGAGTGGTAAAATGTTTGGTCTGCTTGGGAATTGCCGCTTCTTTTTCCTTCCATTCTGCTGAAAGCCTCCCTAATTATTGTGATGCATTGCAGAAAATGGGGACAAAATGTTGTCAAAACAGGCACCACATTTTGCCCCTGCGTGCATGCTGAGAATTACATATGGATTTTATAATGTTCCACAGACAGCTAAAGCATTATATAATTTCCCCATCCCATCTCTTCTGTTGTGCTCTCAAGTACTACTTATGTTCTTAAAAGGGATATAAATCATCATTATCAACTAGGCTGGGAGTGTTGCTTGCTGGGAGATGTGGTTTGAAAAGACAGAAGGAAGAAAAAGAAAGAGAACAGGATGTAGGAGGATTTAGAAGCCTATACAGCACTTACTGGGCACTTTTGAATAATAGCTATTTGAATAATGCTCATGTCTTTAATCCCTTGACATTCACTCACTTGCTCTTTTGATATGAGTCTTGCTTACACAATCAATCTGACCAATCATTTGGGTAGGGGACTTTGTTCTCTATTTATATTTTAAAAAGTCGTGCTCTTCACTTCTTCCCAAAGGCCACCAGAGCAATATATAAAAACTGGAAAGAATCTCAGTCCTACTATTCAAAACAGATTATGAAGAAGAAAGAAAAAAAGCATCACTTAAAGATTGGGAGGAAAGATAAAAGGTGTAACAAGAGTAGTGTTATGTGCTCTAGGAATGATGTAACTATATGGTAAATCTGAAATGTGATTTTGTCTTTACTTTTTATTCTTTAAAAATGGACCAATTAGCGACATCACCAGGGTGACGTAAAAAGAAAAGTTGAGAGTTCGGCAAGGCGAGAGCGGATCCAGCGAACCAAGGTAATGATTTCTCTCTTTTTGAAAAGAATCCTCTGATTTCTTCCAGGACTAGAATTGATTGCCATTGATAAAGACTTAGAGTTACATATTTGTTTAGGGCTATCAGTTCTGGATTGCAAACCTTTCCATGATTGCTAGACAGCATCAAAAGAGAGTTTACTGAATTCCCTGGCTGCCCTCTAATGCCGTGATGGCGAACCTATGGCACGCGTGCCACACGTGGCACGCGGAGCCATTTCTGAGGGCACATGAGGTGCTGCCCTGTAAGAA
>JANHFT010008358.1:259170-269827 GCA_032467955.1 Pseudoxenodon macrops | reverse complement strand
GAGGGTAGGGGCCCCCACAGAGAAGGCTCTTGCCCTGGGGGTCACCAGCCGACACTGTCTAGCCGACGGCACCCTGAAAAGGCCCTCTCTATGTGAGCGCACTGGTCGGTGGGAGGCTATTGGCGGCAGAAGGCGGTCTCGTAAATAGCCTCGTAAAATGTTAATTGATAGATCCAAATAAGTGATACATTCATAATATTTTGCATGAAAAAAAGCTATATTTGACTATTTCAGGATTCAATCAGGAAACACCGATCATTTAAGATCAATTACATAGAGCACACATGACATAGCAGTGATTGTTAGAGGCGCCTGTCCAATAAAACGTTCATAAACGTTGGGGGGAAATCAATTTTCCAAATAAATAATCCAAATTCAAATAAAAGTTATATTGCAGCCTTGCTCAGATTATATGCTTTACATTTCTTTAACATTGTTTATATTTCCTAGGTATGAATAACCGTGAAGTCCTAGAACAGGTAGAAAGAGGATACAGAATGCCTTGTCCTCAAGATTGCCCAATCTCTCTACATGAGCTCATGATCCATTGCTGGAAAAAAGACCCAGAAGAGCGCCCAACTTTTGAGTACTTACAGGGTTTCCTGGAAGACTACTTTACAGCAACTGAACCCCAGTACCAGCCAGGTGATAACCTGTAATTTGGGGTGGGCTGCGCAAACCAGTTGCCAGGTGTTCCATTTGCAATTGACATAGGTTGAATGGTTCAAGGCTGTATCTTAGAGCACCAAATATACTGAATCCAGGAGATGAGAACTTCTAAAACTTATGAGGTCCTAAAATTCTGAATATCTTCTTCGAACAGAAAGGTGAACACGTTGGGGGGATTTTTTTTCTTAATCAAAGACTTTGAAACTGCATTGTTTTAATGTTATGTAAACTGCAAAATCTTTGTTCACTGTAAATAGTAATTCAGTGCCAATAATTTATCCTAGTGCTTTCCTTTTTTTAAAAAAAAAATGCAGAATTATGTGATTTTAACTAGTTTTCTCCTGATTCAACTAAAGTATTATTTTCCAGAAGTGGCCTCTTTTTGTCTACATTTTTTTCATGTTCTAACAAAATAAAATCAGGACCAGTGTTTGGGGGTTTGGTTTGGTTTCTTTTATATATAGAAATATGTAAAATATATACATACCTGTATATATAGTCCACAGGTGCTGTAGCTAAAGGAAATTCATTTCAGAAACGGATTCCATAATGCTGAAGCACCCGGAAAGATTTCCCTGGGGACATTGAACACTGGTGATGATTCTAAAACCGGTGACTGAATATTTGGCTTTTGCCCAGCATGACTTTTTAAATTGGATTGCACTTTTTGGTTTTACTATATACCCGTAGGTTGTTGTAAGTTTTGATCTTTCAAAACTCATGTACAACATTTCAGCAACATTTGCCAAGTGTGTCATTTGATTTTGGGATCAGAATTAAAGCAGACTTAATTAATGAAAAGTACCCCTGCCTGGACCGGAAGGTTGAAATTGCAAGTGCTTTTGTGTATCAAAATATGTAAACTGAATTTTCTGATTTTTTTAAAAAAAATAATAAACATTGTAACCCCATGCAATAGTCTCAACCTCATAGCCTTTTAGTCATATCGAGATGCTTTTTCATTCATCAAGCTCAGCTAGAATATCTTTTCCGTGTACCATTTTCCATCATTATATAGGTGTTTTAAATGTCCTGTACTGCTAATGAAATTACTTTCAATATGTCTGCAAGTGTTTCAGTAGAATTACTATGCACTTCTTTTCTGGGAAATGACAGCAGTGGGATGCACAAAAATATTACTTCTTCGGTTGTCTCTATCAACCTTGAATTCTTTCCTTCTTTCTTTCTAACCAAAAAGAAACAAAAAACCCAGTCCTTTTTACTTATCTTTTAAGTTTAAAAAAATAATAATGCTATGATCTTAATTACATTTTGTTATTGTTTTATTTGCAAGTTTATGTTTTTTAAATGTTTAACTGTCTTAATTTAGTAATTAAAAAGACCATTTTACATTTGGATTTTCGTTGATTTGTTTAAATTACAGGCAAAGGTAGAGTTTGTGGTAGAGGAGGAATCTCTTTGGTTATTTGGCTATTGGGCTTGGTTATTCCTAGGCACTGGTGTGACTTATCTGGATTCCAACTTTAGAGGATGTTCAAACATTGTTTTCTCTGCTATTATTCCAGAATTACATCTTTAATATTAGTCTGTATGTTGTCATGAGATGGACTGTGGGGGCATTGGGTAGAATTCTGTGTAAGAGAACAATAATTAACTGTGCACAACAATTAACCTGGAAATTCCTTCCCAAAAATAGCTGAAGCAAACCAATGATAAAGAAAGATAAAGAAGTATTCATAGAAGCAGTCATGCAAATCAGTGCTTCTCGAGCATTATATCAAGCATCAGTTGGACTTCCAGAATATCACTAGGGGTCACTGGATCTTCAAAAATGCAAAGAAAGGTCTCCATTTGACAACACTGCTATCAATCAGCCTTCATTTTAAAAAAAACAAATGCTTTCATGTATTCTTCCATTATTACCTTTTTGGCAGAAAAGAAAGATACATTTTTTCTCTCTCAGAATTTCTGTGATGCTATAGTATAGACTATTTTTTATTTTATATGTGTATATATATACACATACATACATACATACATTCATCATTTAGCACTGTTATGGAAAGAAGAAACTAGGAGGCTTTTGTTCATAAAACTCATATTATTTATTTGCAAGTAATGAGTATTATTAAATTGTTGTCTTCAGAATTTGCCTTTGCATACTCAATTGTAGACAGAGAACTTAAAAACAGTTTCATAGATGCCTTTGTCTTGTTGCTAAGATACTGGTGCAAGAAAAATGTATATCTATTTAGCCTTTGTGAAAGACTATCCACTTTAGATAAATATGCCACTTTATTGCTGTAATTTCTAGATGTTGCATTAAGTAGAGGAAACCAGTGGTTGTTTCATAGTCTGAGGATACAAATCCTTAAATTCTTAAAATGGAAGAATAAAAAGATTTTCTATTCTAGTCAAATATGGCACCATTTAGTTCTTAGAGATGCCTTAAGGCAGGGGTGTCAAACTCATGTTGTCACAACGCCGTCACATGACGTATCATGATTTTCCCCCCCTTTGCTAAACCGGGTGTGGGCGTGGCCAGCGCGTGACGCATCCGAGTTTGACAGCCCTGCCTTAAGGGAAGAGATTTAATAGACCTGAAGGTTGACAAATCAATCAAAATGCATTGTTCTTTTACTTAGTTTTGCCCTGCTCAACTCTATGTTGTTTATGTTATATAAAGAAAACATGGAGGGGAAACAAAGGAATGTCAGATGGAAGACATTGTCCCAGCTGGTTTTGTGCATAAGGCTGGATTAGAATTCAGAGTCCTCCTGCTGCCTTAACCACTATACCAAACTGTTTCTCGACATATGTAGTGCTGCATTATTTCACATACCGTAGATCAATATTCCATTTCTAGCGCTGTTTTCCTTGTAAGATCTTTTTTTCCTATTAAACCATGTTTACATGGTAGCACGGTGACAAAGGTAGCATTTTTCATTCATTGTCGACCATTTTCAAAGAAAATGGTACAATCTATTGTGAATTAATTTCAGCATATAACTACAGCAGTGAACTGCTATAATTTCTAATGTGCTCATACTGTGCATTCTGTTGGTGGTATTAAAAATCAGATCATCACTGTGGTATGTAAACTCTGACAAATGGAATGATTATTACTTGTTTATTAGATATTTACCTGCCACTACACTCAGACCACATGGCAACAAAAAGAATATAGTGTCATTATAATAAAATATTCATACCTATCAGATTGAAATAAATCAAAGAACAATAGCATCATAAACCAAAGGCACCTTCTCATGCCCCTGAGGCAGTGTGAGACAATTCAGGTTTTTGAAGCTTTAAAAAGGTCAGCAATGTGGGAGTCAATCTGATTTCCAGCAGGAGGCCGTTCCTTACAGGGGACATTTGTGAGCCTCAAGCTCTCTCACAGAAGTAGAAACCCAAGACAAATTCACCAGGGATAAGTAAACTGGAGAGGTTAAATCCTGCTAAGGAAAACAGTCCTGCTGAAACTTTGATGCCAAACCTTGATTAAGAAAATCCAGGAAGAAACTTTCAACTGCACTTTGTGGGGGAATGCAGAGCTAACCTTGAAGGAATGTAAAAATAGTAAATTCTGCTTAGTCGAGGAAAGGATGAGAAACTCAAAATAATCCCACCTTGATTCTTTTTAGAATAAGAGGATGCAGAAGGAAACTTAGTAAGGCTTTCAAGAGTCTGTTATTATACCCTCCAACGATAGAGAAGAGTTCCAGTAGTTCAGTGGTGTCTGCTTCCTGACCTACATCAAAGAGCTGGTATCAGTTTCGAAAGCCTCCTATTGTTTATTCAGAGAAACATCAGCCCTTCTCTTTGATTATGGAGATGGCAGTTTATCGTTGAGGAACACAAGGTTGCAGTAGAACCTGCTGAAGCATTGGAACAATTTCAACAAGTCGGTCATGGTACAAATAATTCTGCATTTGGGACACTGACAGCTTGCTGTTCACCCAGGAGTGTCTCAACAGCTGCAGCCCAAGTGATATTTCTTCTCTCTCATACGATTTTTCTGGAGAAGTTGGAAGAACCCAGAACCAGTTTCTGACTTTTGCAACTCATTGTAAATTGTTTAGGGAATGTCAGCAAAACCTATTTTTTTACAGATCATTCCAACTTTTGTTCTATATGTCCTCAGCCAAATGAGCGATGTCCCTCATTGAAGGCACGGATCCATTGCTGGATAAGTATGAGAACTGCATGCAAAAATATATAGATGCATTTAATAGTTCAGGACAGCAACAGGAAATGGGGAGATTTGCAAGCTGAAACAGGGCAACCACAGAGTTTGAGGGAGGGTGTCAGATTTGCAATCACATGTTCGGGATATGTGGTGGAATGATCTTACTCTGATTCATCAGTTCCAAGAAGAACTTACGATGAACTCGGGAATGGATTAATGAAACAAGCACAGCAGAGAATTTGGAAAAATTGTTCCAAAATTGTTAATTCATGGGTGAATGGAGGAGACAAGACACAGGAGAGAAAAGGGAAAGAACTTTTATGGACTCTTCCTCCCCATAGCCTTGGAGGTGAGTGCTGGACAATCCATGCAAAAGGAGCAGTAAGATTCTATCCATAACAGAGAAGCAGGAGAAGAAAAGTCTTGGTTTGCATTTCTGTATTAGAGCCCCAGGACACCGAGTTAAGGTTTGCCCCTTTAAGGTATAGGCCTCATTTGCTAAGTGCCACACTTGTGGAGCTGCAGACCACATCGCAAGCAAGTGCCTGAGCTTCATCTTTTGAAATGTTTGCAGGGCTCACTCTCAAGAGCTCAGCAGGTTTGACCTCAAGACAGTTAAGAAGAGCTTTGGCAGCTTGACGACAGGCAAGTATATTTTATTATCCCTTTTATATTTTGTGCATACTCGATTCTCAGTTCCTCTAGACCCAGGTGCAATAGCCAGCTTCATACGTGAAGTCCCCAGTGCAAGAATATAAACTGTCCATGCAATTAGTAGAGAAACCTATGTTTGTAGTAATGAATGGTGGACAAGCTCTTCAAATTGATTGTATCGTGCAAGCGAACAGAACTGGTGAATTGGGAAGAAGATCACTGGAGGTTTTTAAAAAGACATTGGACCACCATTTGTCTGAAATGGTATAGGATTGTCTACTTGAGCAGAGGGTTGGACTAGAAGATTTCCACAGTCCCTTCCAATGCTGTTGTTCTGCTAAGGTGGTTTGATCGTGTGGAGTGGAATTATTGAAAACATTAAGAGGCTTTAATTATGAATTGAATACCTAAAATGTTTGCCCATAAAGCGGTCAGAGAAATTTGGCTGAGGTTAGAGTATTTCTGAAGGACTGGCCAGTTTACCTTAGCACCTCCCTTACCTATTGGGAGTGTGGGATTCTGTTTCAGTGGGTTTTATTGCTGATCTTTCTCATGTACAGTTTAATAGCAATAGCACTTAGACTTGTATACAGTGCTTTACAGCCTTCTTTAAATCGTTTACAGAATCAGCATGTTACCCCCCAATAATCTGGGTCCTCATTTTACTGTCCTCAGAAGGATGGAAGGCTGAATCAACCTTGAGCTGGTCAGGATCGAACTGCTGACAGTTGGCAGAGTTAGCTTGCAATACTGCATTCTAACCACTGTACCACTATGGTTCTTTTCTGCTAACTAAAAAATGCTACTGTACCATTTTTTGTGGTAGACAATTTGTTCACCCAAGACAGCTCATTTTTATCACCTGCAAGAGCTTTCCATCAGCCTAGGAGACAGCACGGCATTTTTTTTGTACATTTGTATGTAAAAGGGCCTAGTCAATTATGCAATCCCCGATTACAGCTCTCAATTTACAGTACATTCAGTTTTGGAACGCCTGATTCCAGCGATTAGACATTCAAATTCATTTGTGATCCAACCTCTAATGGGCCTCTAATGGGAAAAGGGAGAGGATAAACCAATTGTTAGAACAGCTATTTAAAATGCTAAGTCTATTAACAGAGAGGGTAAAACCAATTGCTAGAACGGTTACTTGAAATGCTAGGTCTATTATCACCAAGGCAATTGGATTGAACTGTTGCTTCTGGTAGAATTTGTGTATCACATCTTAATACCTTTCTCCATAGGCATGTCTCTCTTTCAGGCAGTCTATGGCTACCACCACTTCCACCTCCCATCTTACCTTTCAGGATGCCAGCATCTGAGGTTCCTTGAGCCTCAGACTTCCTGCAGGAGAAGCAGGCTTCTCCAATCCTTTCAGTGGCCAGATTTAGCAAAGGCTACATAGAAGCAGACCACCATATACACACGGGCAAGATTATTTGGGGGGATTTGATGTGCCTTTCCATTACATTTTTACTTTCTGCCCGCTCATCTAAAAAGCTGGACTCAAAAAAAATATTGGTTCTTTCCCAGTTACCTAGCAAATAAATCCTGTGGCCTTTTATTCGCAATTGTCTACTCCGCTTAAGACTCATCAGGTCTTCCATTGTGCCTTATTGGTTTATAAGAAGCCCCCATGCTCCTTACTTTTGAAAACTGTTCCTCCCCTTTCCTATATTGGTGAACACAGAAGAAGAATATGAACTGGAATGTACTTTGGGTAATGGAGCCAGGAGGAATTGTTTGGAATAGCTGGTTTACTGGAATCCTTGCCCTGAGAGGTCGTGACAGATGACCAACAGATGACCACCCCTCTTGCACAGCAGTTTCATTGAAAATTCTCACACAAGCCTCATACCTGCAATATACCCAAATATCAATAGGAAGTGAGCCCAGGACCAAGAAGTTTTTGTCCTTTCCACCATGATGATCTCCAGCTCAGGTCATCATTCAACAGGAAGGGAGGTGGGGGGGATTCTCCACCTCCAACCGACTGCATGGCAAGACTGGTGACTCTGGGGAGCTGCCAAGTGAAGATAGGGGGAGTAAGTCTGTATCGGTTCCCATAGCAACTGGCTAGTGTCTTTGTGTGCCAGAGGGGAGACTGAGTGATCTGTCTGTCATGGAAGAAGAAGCACCCAACCAAGAACTGCTTTTTCTCGCCTGGTTTTTATTCTTGCCATTAAGCTTTTCCTGAAAGTCCAAGGCACAGCTTCCCACTAGTCTTTAGTTACCAGGTTAGTGGCAGAGATTTAGATCCATTTCCCTTTCGTTCTGAATATTCTTTCAAAGATTTCTATTTGAGAGAATAGCTCATTCCAAGCTGAAAGTGTTTTGAATTTTAAAACATCTTTGCACATCTCAACACTCCAGTACTCGCCTATTATCCTCATGCTTGGAGACACTCAATAATAGTCATTACCAAGACATGATTGGTTTTAAGACAACCTGGGAGACGGTGATTTTTTCTTGGAGGAAAATATCAGGCCCCAAAATTAATTGTAGTGCAGTGTCTTGGGAAAATTAAAGCAAACAGACTATTAACTGCAAGCTCATCAGAAGACGTCATCAAATGTAGCTCTCAGTTCTGCACAGGAAGCAAATTAAACCTCATGCTTATCAGGCACTAATGTCATTGGCTTCTTTTTTGTTTTTTTTCCATTGGCCAGAACCCACCTTCCTGCTGCTGTCCTGGCTTCTTCCTGCTGCAAACAAAGTTTCCATTTGCACAAAACCACACTGTTGCACGAGGAGGAACCCGGGGCAATGAAAGTGCTTATGATGCCCTCATCTGATACGCAGGGCGCTCAGTTTATTTCATGTGCAATATTGAAAGCACATCTTGTCATACTCTGTAGTCTCACCTTAAGAGTTGGCAACAAAGGTGCTTCCAGATGGAAGGACTCCAGAACCAAAAAGTATTGTTCATTTGTAAATCAACCTTTCATGGGAAGAGAAACAAATACTAAAAGCAAGGAAGCTATGGGAATATTTACAAATGAGAGGGTGGGGGGGAAGCATAATCGCCCATTGTTAGAGAAGACTACAAACAGAATGAAGTAGATACTGCAAAGTGTAACTCCTTTTAACATAGAGATTTCATGAACAAAATGTTCTTAAGACAATTATGTTTCTCTCCCATTCGGCTATTTCTCCTCTGTCCCTAGAATAATTTGTTAGTATTCCCTCCCTATTTTTTACCCAATTATATTATAATCCAGGGGTGGGAGTGTGGAACAGAGCAGGGAATCTCCCAAGGGTCACCGAGCCATTCTTCTGGATGTCTGTGTTTACACTATAAATGTCTACAGGGAAAGGGCTTTGTGTCTCTGTGCAAAAGAACTCCAAGCTGTATGGTTTCAGCTCATGCAAAGGCCTCCGTATGTTTTTGTGCTCAGATCCACTTCTACAGACATTATTCTGTGCCTGTGGAAGTTGGGTAGATGGATTGTGTGACATGAATGACATCCAGGATGTGTACTCTTTCCTTTTTTACTCAAGAAAATGTACAGTGTCCCAAGATGGCTTACAATAATTTGAGCTTTGTTTCCTTGTTTTTTCTTCTTCTTGATCTATTTTTTCCCCTTTGCTCTCACACATACTAATTTATAAAACTGCAGGGAGAGGTAGCTTAAATCTTGCACATATTTTCCTTAAGCCAGTCACATTCAACTCAATTGATGTGCATGATAGTAGAATATGTTTTGATGAATGCTACTGTGACAAATATTCAATTGAAAAAGTGTCTTTTGAAAGATGGAAAGATGATAAAAATGGGTGGGAGGAAATTCTGAGGCATATGGGGCAAAGAAGGAGCAGTAGGTGGAATTTTTTCAGAAAGCAAATGGATGAAATGATGATGTGAACATTTAATCTGTGGCATATGAGATTAGTGATTATGCATTCACACATGGAAATAAAATAACTGGCCCTGTAGTGAATGTAGCCATCACACATATATTTACCAGTAGATTTACATGACCTGTTTCTTTCACTTGTGTAAGAACTTGTGTTTAGATGAGCACATACACACTGAACAGCGGTGATGGGAAAACCAGGTTATCTATACAACATCTTCCAAAAAAATGGATACCCACACAACTTCAAAAGAAAGTGCCTGCCCATTCAACCCAATATAGCAAAAACCAAGACAAATTGTATAAAGAGTAGCACTGCCATACATCAAAAATATGTCAGGTCAGAAGCGCTGGCCTGACCTGTCCTGCCACCGCCACTACAAGGCTTGTTGTGCCATTGCACGCGCGAACTGCAGTACCACTGCGTGCTTCATCATACCGGCACATCTGGTGTCCTGCCACTCGTGGCTGTGCCAGTATATCGAAACTCATGGCATGCTGCCGTTTGTGCTTGCAATGGCACAAGCCTTGCAGAGTCCTGCTCCACGAGGCAGCAGCAATGAATCTCACAAGGACTCATTTCTGGCATGTGGGGTGGGGGAGAAGTGAGATGCGTGGAGTGAGATGTAGCTCCCCTTGCCATCTCTTCTTTTCCCCCCCCCCCTTGTTGGGCATGGAGCCCTGCCCCTTGCTTAGACACTCACCCCCTTTAAAGATGCAATTTTGAGGTTGCAGGTGGGACGGGTGAGAAGCAAAACACAAGTCTTACCGGAGACTGGCCGCTCCATCGCGTCTCTCAGCTGATCTGTGCAAGGAAACACCTTGCACGGTAAAGAAAAACTTCTCAAGAGTGTGAGCAATTAACAACTTTTTCACAACAACTTTTTCTTTAACGTGCAAGGTGTTTCCCTGCACAGACAGGCCAAGAGACGCGAAGGAAACTGCTAGTCTCCGGTAAGAAGCATGTCTCATGGTGGGGCGCAATTTGGGGGTGGCCGGCGGGGCGGAGGATGCAGTGGAGCGGGCCGCAAGACACACACCTTACAGGAGACTGGCAGCTCCATCGCATCATGGCCTGTCTGTGCAGGAAAACACCTTGCACGTTAAAGAAAAACTTGTTGTGAAAAAGTTGTTAATTGCTCACACTCTTGAGAAGTTTTTCTTTACCGTGCAAGTTGTTTCCCTGCACAGACTGGCTGAGAGACATGACAGAGCTGCCAGTCTCCGGTAAGATGAGTATCTCATGGTGAGGCACAATTTGGGGGTGACAGGTGGGGTGGGGGATTGGGCAGGGCAGACTGCAAGATGTAAACCCTGTCTGGAA
>JANHFT010008358.1:220103-231599 GCA_032467955.1 Pseudoxenodon macrops | reverse complement strand
AACATAATAATGAATATTTACTGCAAATCAGTGTGACTTCTGCTGTTGAATCATATGAGTCGGGTGTGTGTCTTGACTTCTGCCGAACTCCCGAGACTGACTCACCGAACCCCTGGGGTTCGATCGAACCCAGGTTAAGAACCACTGATCTAATCAAAATGTGTAAAATTAACACATTTTATCTCGGAGGTCGATAATTTCCCAAAATTTGTAGACCGGTGTAATCAATGACGAGAACCTTACAACGGGTGTAAATTTATTTGTTCACCCTTCTCCTTGTTTTTCTTGGTGAAATATGTGTTTGTGTGCATTGAGAATGATGTTAAAAGAACAAAAAGAGTGCTTAAAATGTTCCAGTTTTTCAGTGCTGCTGCTGTCGGTTTCTATCTCTGTATCTAGTTAACCGGAAGAGAGCGGTTTTATCCAAAATAAACCTGTGACTGTTTTGGAGTAAAACTGACCTTTTCTTGCCTTTACAGCTGGGATTTTGTGTTTGCATGATACATAGCTTCCCTGACCTCGTTATGAAAGTCATGTGAGCAGAATCTACCCTGTGAATCTTTTGTGAATCCAAAAGGCATTATTTAATCCAAATGGGGAGAAGGATGCAAAGTGCCATTCGATCTCTCCTGTGTTAAAAGTAAAGTAGTTCTGTCTCATAAGATACCACACTGTAATCCCAGCAATTTAGTAAGGGGGATGGCCTGGCAGCTGAAATCTGCTATGTAGAATACCTTTTTCACACAGTATTGCGAAAGTCTTTGCCCTCCACTATTCCCTTTGAGGTTCTCTGCCAGTCTCATTTTGTTCATATTTATAACAACATAAGGTTGAATGCTGAAAAGTCACACCCCTCTGCAATGTGTTGCCCAAGGCAATTTCTTTGAATCATGTTGTGGTGTGGCTGACAATAAGCTGTGAAAGTCTACCAGTGTAAAGAGCACTAGGTTCCAGATGTGTTGTCCCACCAGGGCTGTGTAGTCAGGCTCATCAAAATACATTTGCTACGATTAATTCCACTAAGATTTATTTAATACCATGTTGTTATCTGTGTTCCAATTTCAGAAAGTTTTCTTCAGCTGTAAGGGAGGATTAGGTTTTCCTATCCCACACTGTTTTTCTATCTCTTTAGAAATAACGTAGCATTTCTTTGAGGGAGAAGTCAAAGCCCACTTTTTCTTGTTAGATGAGGAAATTTATTTTTAAACGCAGAAGATTTTTGTTGTTGTTGTGATGCTAGTTTACTGATATCTTCAGCTATTTTTTCAGAGTGCACGGTTTTCAGATGAAGGCTTAGACATTACTGCTTTAAATGTATCAGAATTGCTGTACATTTTATTGTTCCATATAGGAAAAAAGAAATTTGAAACTATTTCTAAATATTTGCCTGCAGTTCAATGAAAAAAGTGTATGTGTGTCCACAGTTATTACATGATACCCTGCATGCTTTTCTGTCTTTTCATTTAAGTGAGGGGAAATCACATTTAACATGATCTGTGAAAAGATCCTGTATAAGATATTTAGTCTAAAACAAGAAGTGTTATACTATATAGCAGTGTTGGCAAACCTTTTTGGCGCTGAGTGCCAAAACGGGAGCACACGAGCATGTGCATGCAGGAAACACGTCTGCTCTTCGATTTCCAGCATGTGCATGCACGCTGGCCACCTGGGCTTCCGGTTTCTGGCACCCATGCGCGCAGGAAGACCAGTTGGCCAGTGTGCATGCATATGCCGGAAACCAGAAGAGCAGCCACCTGGTGTGTGCATGCGCACTGGGCGGCTGCTTTTCTGGTTTATGGCGCTCCTGCGCATGTGAAGACCAGCTGGCTGGTGTGCCGGAACCCGGAAGAGCAACGGGTGTTGGCTCACGTGTCCGGAGAGCTGGCTCTGCATGCCACTTCCGGCATGTGTGCCATAGGTTCACCATCACGGCTATACAGGGATTTTTAATGTCGTTAATACAGGTGATCAAAATAAATTTATGAGAAACCAGTACAATGTAGTGCATTCCTGCCATTTATTTTTGAGTATACTTGTGCATATACTGTTATTATCAGTGCATATCTGAAACACACAGCTCTTTTTCTGGGTGCTATTTATTTATTAAAATGTAATTAGTAGTTTCCATGGACTTAGACAACAACCCTGCCTTTGAGCTATGCTTATCTCATTTATTTTATACAAATCATAGGCAGCCAGTTCCCTGTGATCCTTGACAATGTTAAATGAGCACTTTAAAAATTATTTATGTTTGTAGCAAAATAACCATGCTATTTTAAATAAAACCTATATAGAAGAACATCAGTTCAAACAGATGTTTGTGTTGGTGTGAATGTGTAAATTGCAGGATAACTTCAGCTATTATAGGCATTATTAAATAGAACAAATAGAAGGAATTACAGTAATTTGATAATAGAGTTCCATGTCTGAATTGGTATACTATGATTTGTTCTGGGTCAATACAGAAATTCTCTATTTCCCCAAGTCTTTACTGTTGTACAGATATAATGGGATAATAACTTTAAAAGAGTCTAGTCAATTGCTAACTGGGAATTCTGGCACTTGTGAACCTAGTACATTTGAAGGGCAACAGGTCGGCTGCCATATATCTGGTCTACTTACATTCTTCATATAGTGCGATGTATTGTATTTCAGTATAAGTTATAGGAATTGTTTATAATACAACCTTTATAGATATAAATTAGAATGTGCATATTTCATTCAAAATGGCCTCTCCCTTTCTTTAGTAAGGAGCGTGTGTGTGTGTGTCCGTGTGTGTGTGTTGTGTATGTCCATGTCATTATCCTACAAAAAACAAGTACAATCCAAAATTATTCCTGGGCACATCAAGTTGCTATCTTCCTGACTGTCATTTTAAAAATAAAAACATTACATATTAGAAACTAATAATTGACTTAGTGAATTTATTTTATCCTGAAGTTTAGGACTTGAAAATGTTAACACCAAATGTAATTCCAATAGTTCTTGAAAAAAATCTGAGTTATATGGCATTGGTGCACAAATAACAAAATGCTACGTTATTATTAAATTTACTATATATATATATTCATAAATATGAATATATTTATTATATTCATTATACTCTCCAATTTTCCTCCTAAAGAAAAGATTTTGTTTTCTATCCATTTCTCGTGTCTTTAGAATATCTTTATGTATTTGCAGGTGTTTTGTACTGTGTTTTTCCACCGTACCTGTTTGCTCTTGGTTCTTCATCTAAAAAGTGAAATGATAATTAATTTAATAATGGGAAACCAGAAATACTAAAGATCGCTGGGTCATTGACTGTACCAGGGACAGGGTTTGTGTCAAAAAAAAAGAGCAGAGGTGCTGAGGTCATGGTCAAAGACAAGAAAGAAGTCATTCACATGCATTCATTCAACCCTCTTGTAAGTCAGGTTCATATGGAAATCATAGGTTGCACCCTTGAAGAGTTCACCAACATTCTCCATCGTGGAACGATATAGCATCCAGGAGTGGGAGATAGGAATGGGTATTGATCTTGTCTGTTGATTGGAGGACCAAGTCTGTCAAAACTTAAATGCCCGCCTTCGTTGCCATGGCAATCCCCAGAGGTGGAAATTAACCCCTAACAACTACACTCACTGTTCGCTGACTCTATATTATTCAGAAGGAAAGAATTGAAGCACATCTGTCCTCATGAACGGACTGAGTCAAGTCTGGGGATTGCCATGGCAACGAAGGTGGGCATTTAAGTTTTGACAGACTCAGTCCTCCAATCAACAGACAAGATCAATACCCATTCCTGGATGCTATCTCCTCCCACTATGGAGAACAACCAAGCTCAGAGAGCTCCAAGAACCCCTGATTTCAACCCTCAGCTACAAATATTCTCCTTTATTGGTACACATAGGCTCCCCTACTTCCAAAAATCTAGAATGGAAAACAGTATTGCTCAGATCAGGGCACTTATGTGTTGTGCCTAACATTGGATCACAGCCTACTTTCACCATTCTGATTTCTATGCAATTCATAACCCCAAGAAAAACATACATAAATCTATCAGATTGTGTCAGTGTGCTACTATAGGGACATGAGTCTGTTTATAGCTGAAGGCCATTGTACATTAGAAATCAGAATACATACATCTGAAATTAATGTTGACAAATTTCCATTCTTTTGTATTTTTTCCAGATGCAAATTGAATTTATACAGCAAGGAAGCATGAACTTTAGATTCATTCCTGTGCTCTTTCCCAATGCAAAAAAGGTAATATGACAGAGGCAGAATAATTCCATTTTGATGCTTGATGAAAATTTAAATTAGATATATAGCATTTAAAAAAAATACTTGGGAATATGAAGTAAAAAATCCTTTTGGCATTTGATGTAACAATTTAGAGAAATATTTCACAATACTCTTAAAACAGAATTATAATTTATATCAAAACAATACCTCTATTCTCAATCTGTACCCAAAATCTGTTCTGCAGAATATGCAAAGATTTTTACACACCAACTAGGTTCTCATACTGTGTAGGCCAGAATCTCATTTTGTAGAACTACAGAATTGGAAATAATTCAAATTAAAGCATTGGTGACATGTGGCTATCCAATATCCATCATATCTAGTGACGCAGAGACCATCAACCCTCTAGGTATTTAATTTTTGAACTACTCTTGTATTCTTATCATTTTAAATTATTACTTGTCCTGCTGTCTGCAATGGTAATTAACAAGTTTTTGCCTTCTTCTTTGTGATACCTTTTGTTCAGATTACATTTCTAATCTCTTGGGCTACTTCATTGGTCTTTTCTGAATCCCTCCTAATTTACGAAGAATTCAGATTAAAAGTCTAATGTCCAGAACTGGTGGGTCTGACTAATGCATAATGAAGTAAACTATTAGTTCCAGTGATTTGGAAACTATACTTCTTGTGATGTAGTATAGTTGACAAATCCATGTTGACCTCTGTAATTTCAACATTATTTTCAAACATTATTCATTCTCATTTCATTTGGAACTTTACCCATTACCTCAAATTTCTCAAAATTTTATAAACAGTCTATTAGACCATCAGCAAATCTTTCAGGACCCTAGATAACGTTCATCTGACCCTGGATTTGAATTGATTCAAAATAGAAAATTTGTATTTTATCAGTTGAAAACAAACCTGTTCCTTGATCAAGATCAACTGCTTAGTGAAACACATACTCCCATATTGGTTTTAAAAAAATGGGCAAAATGGGAATGGACTAGTTTTGCCTTTTCTTTATTACCTGCTAACATTTTGTTACCTTCTTGAGAAGCTGATATACTGATTATTTTCTCTTTTTTTGGGGGGGAGGGAATTCCAGATGCTGCATTCTTCCTTTGTGACTTCTCCTTTGTTACATGAATCCTTGTTTGGTTATAACTTAGCATGAGGTGTGATCCTACTCATAATCTTATTCAAATAGGCTGTTGCAGCGGTGGGATTCACTTACCTTCCTTACTGGTTTGCAAATGTGACCGCTTGCTTCACTTGCATGTGTCTCGCCTGTGCATGCGCAGAGCCTTCTGCACATGCGCAGTGCTCGTGCATTACATCTGGGAGGGTGGGTGGAACCTCCCAGTCGCCACTACCGGTTCGCCCGATCTGGAGAGAACCGGCTGAATCCCACCACTGGGCTTTTGTATCTATAAATCTGTACACTAGGAAAATAACAAAATAAGCCCGTCTACTCCCCTTGTAATATCACATACAAGAAAATGTAAGAACCATCTTTATAAATTTTCCTTAATTGGCATGGGAAAAGTTTCTACCATAAACTAGAGTAGGTTAGTGAAGATTCTCCTGAAGCTTTGCTATCAGAGCTATAGGGAAGCTACATGACTCTACCGTACCTCAATATTATAACTATGGAATGCAGATTCATAAACCATTAAAGCTGAATGATGTAAGAAGCTGGGAAAATGTTTCATACAAGTGATTTCACAAGGAATTACTGAAATTGTTCAGAAAAAAAATCCACAGCTTAACTAATTGCTTAATTGGCAAAGATATATGAGGAAGACCGGGAAAACGTATGTCAAATGTGGAGTCTGTAGCTCTAGTGGTGAGTATGCCTCGAAAGCTGCTATCAAGAATCAGGAAGGATTATATATTGCTTTTTTCTCTCTTCTTTCCTACCCACATTCTTCTCCCTCTTTTTGACTTTTCCTTCTCCACAGGAACATGTACCTACCTGGCTTCAGAATACTCACATCTACCATTGGCCTCGGAATAAAAAGAACATTCTGTTGCGGTTGCTGAGAGAAGAGGAGTATATCGCGCCTCCAATAGGACCTCTGCCCACTCTCCAGGTTGTTCCATTAGGAGCACACATCTGAAGCACACATGGACTAAATGTTGCATGATTCTCTTGGCTGATGGCCAGGGTTTTCCTGGCTATTCTTCTGGGTGATGAACGGCATGTGCACCCTCTCCCCTTCCCACCACAAATAGAATTTGTCTTGGGGTGCAGCTAGCCAATGTGTTTCCTTTCCTTCTGTCTTTCTGATGCTGATCAGGCACATTGCTGCATTTCAACAAACTGCAAATGGAAAAATGTATTTCATGGTTGTTGCTTTTCTTCTGTCTTGAGCAACATTCCAAGTCTGCAGCAAAGCAAGCAAATACTAGAATGAGGCTGAATATGCCAAAAAAAAAAAAAGGATACTCTTCTTGGCTCACAGCTCATTGTGTTGTCAGATAGATGGACAGATATTGTAAAACAATATTCCAATGCTGTTTCATGTACACGATAAAGGAGTTACTTTTCATATGGACTGTCATTTTCATGGTAATAAAAACATGAGATTTTAACGTTTTGATTGTTGGTAAACATGGTCATGATCTTCAAGGATGATGTTTAGTTAGGCACTTGACTCATCTTTTTAAACATACTTTGCAGATGATCCATAACATAATTAAGAATATTCTTTCTCTTGGTCTGTCTTAGAGCAAGGCCATGTTTTACATTTCCTATATGGCTGTTCTCAAAATGAATACCTATCACATGTTCTTCCTGATAACAGATAATATTGCTTATAATAATGGTTTAATATCTCTTTGTCAACAATAGCAAACTACGGTATGAATAAGCTAGGGAATATCTGCTAAGGTGACATGGAGAACAGCTAGACGCTTGATTCAAGCTGTTGTTTGAAGGATGAGGTAGGTAGCAAGAAACTTCAGTAGTTTTTTGGAAGAATTAAGGTAGCCATCAGCACTAACATGGCCAATAGAGTAGTGTATTATTAGTATCTGCTAAGACCTCCTAGTCATTCAGCAGCAGATCTTCCAACTGTCTCTCAGATGTCGAGTGGTGCCTACTGTCTTCTTGTCACTCAGTCAGAACACTCTGTTATTTCAATCTCCTCACTCAAAAGTACCATTATCTGGAACTAAGTCTCTCTATTTGCTTGGGATTTGTTTTTCCCTAACTCGGTATCCTCCTGACATGTCATATTATACCTTCCATCAGGTAGAAGGCACCAATCTGAGGAATACCCAGAATATACAGACATCAAGCCATAGGATTATATATGTATATATCTATAGAATTACTGACTGTGGATATCATAACTATAAAAAGAACATAGCAATGAGAGTGTTTCTTTTAAAAAAAAATAATACTCCATACGGAGTGGGAGCAGTATTGTCTTTGGTATGAGGACAAGCCAATAATTTGTCAATTGGACTATAAAGTACCAGTGATACAAGAAAGACTATCAGGAATTCTGCAAAGCCAATTCCATTGAAAATAAAATGAAATGGTTGTCTTGCTGCTTTCAGAAAGGTTACACGCCAGCTAAGATTAGGAGATCCAATGTCTTTCTGTCGGTTTCCTTACATCTAATGTTAAGTTTGGCCAGGCCTGTGTAAAAGGTACGTACTTGTACCTTTGCAGCAGACCGAGTTAGTTCCAGATCTGTTCTTACAACTATTGTTTCCAAAAATCTGATTTATTGATAACTTTACTGTATTGTATATGAAATCCCAGAAGTCTACACTTCTCTTCTTTAAGTGTACAGCATCTCTAATGAGCTTCTGGGAGGTCTATTTCCCTAGTGCTGGCAACCCTTACCACACCCAGCTCTTTTCTCTCAATTACCACTGTTCTCATCATTTTGACAATTATTGTAAGTAAGCCCTGCGGTGTTCTTTAGGAACTGGAAAGTAAACAAAAAACTGATGCAAATACTACAGTGCAGAAATGCCGATAATTAATTAATACATCAAGGAAGGGCACTCACAACATTCACATCCCTGAACCTTTACATTTAACCTTAAGATAGAGATGATGGTAAATTTGGACAGGTACTTATACTTCACAGAATTCATCTCAGAACCGCTGAGATACTGTACCAACAATTGCTCATTTCTCATAGTGTAGGGCCAAAACAGGTGTTTTTCACTCTTAACAACAGAGTCAGTAGCAGGGTTGAGATCATAGCACATGGCAGGGGTGATGGTACTGGTGGGGAAAACGATTAATATAGGCAATTTCCTTCCTTTGTGGTTCTGCAAAAAACTGTATCCCTAGAATAACTGTAAGCCCAGAGAAAAGCATGTACTAGTTAAAAAAGAAAAACAAACTGGTTATTCCATCTTTAGGCTTTGCTTAACACAATTTAAATGAAAAAGCCAAGACCTATTACTAAGTGTGAAACGAGATAAACAAAGGTGCTTAGTCCAAAAATCTACTTAATTTAAAAGGACTCTTGTTAAAAACCCAGTCTCTCTTATCTTGTATTAGCAGGGCAGAAATCCGAAGGACTGCTAATTCTAACTACAGCAAAGTTCAAAGGGAGAAACAATTCGTAGCTGTGCAACAGAAAAGAGGCAGATTGTTGAAGGAGAAAGATAATTACTATAATTTATCACATGTCCACATTAATGAAGCTCAACTGAATACCTAGGTTTTAAAAGAAGCAAAGCTGTACAGCAACAAGCAGAAAATAACCACTTATAGTCCCCTTATCACAGAAAAAACCATTTTGTTTACTTTCAGATATAAGCGTAACCTTTCGCAGACTGAAATAAATGCAATGGACAGATTTGCAAAAGAAGCTATATAGATTCTGGTCATTATGTTGAATGATTGTTCTTGAAAGCATGACAAAGGCTAGTGCTTTTCATCCCACTGTTCTGATGTTATTACACGGTCCAAATTGCAACAGAATGAGACTCTTGCCTTGAGTACTTTACGAGTTAAAGGTATAATTTCTAAGGAAGTGAGAGGAGTAATTCCACAATATTTAAGGCCAGATAAACAGAAACTGTAATGAGAGTATATATGATTTGCAAGGTTCCCTTTACCTGAAACAGATAAGTAAAAGGTGGGCCTGTGTTTAACAGATTTTTCTCTGGTTCCAAAGTGCTTTGTGGCCATTATTAAAACTCCTTGCGGTAACCCAAAGGTGCTTACCAAAATCAACTGAACTTTCTTGGTTTTTTTCCTTGAAAACTTCTCATCCAAGAAGCTTCTTCAGTTCTGACTGAATGGTGGGCAATGGAATGGATTTATGTTCCTTAGCAGTTATCCTTAGTATATATAGAAGGAATATAAATCCTTCCATCCCCCACCATTCAGCCACAACTGAAGAAGCTTCTTGGATTTTAAAAAATGAAACTTTTCAAGGAAAAAAAACCAAGAAAGAAAGCCCAATTGCCTTTGATAAGCATCTTTGGGACAACTGTGATCTGGATGAATTTCCATAGACACTCTTTGCTATAACCATTCTGACCTGTATTAATATAAATGTCTTATCTGCTACTATTCTAGTGATGCTTGGATTCTTGTAGACCTAAAAATTGCACAAAGCATGGTGTTTGCCATGCAGCATTATCTTTATGCAATATGATTTATCTTTTTTTTTCCCAACTGGTGTTTACTCAAAAACACTTCACAATAAATTAAAACTAATAATTCAGTGCCTTTTGTTGTTGCTAAGGCTGTGGTTTTAACTTGTGTAAAAATTGTCGATCTTAACACTCAGTGATAAAGCACACGCTAGGGATAGAGAAGCTGGGTTTCATAGGTGGGTTCTGGATCTTCTTACTGCTGGCTCGCTCAGGGACGCACCACAGTTGCATGCATCACGCACACACACAGTACTTAAAAAAAGCTTCTGCGCGTTTGCAGAAGCAAAAACAAGATCGCAGTGCCTCTGGCGCCGCCAAGAAAACCAGCTTGGGGCATGGCAGGCCCAGTCACTAACGGTTCCAGTGAACCAGGCTGCCATTTTACTAACAGTTCCATAGAACCAGACCAAACCGGTAGGAACCTACCTCTGTTGGGTTTACATAACAGTTAAATGTTGCTAACTTGAATTCAATGCTGTCCAACCTCAGCCATTGTATCATAGTTTATCATTCAGTATATTATCAGTGTGGCAATCTAAACTGTTTACCAAACTGTTAGTAAATCATAGTTCTGTTAACTACCAGTTACATGGCATGTATACAAAACAGCAATTAGGCTCCTAGTTCAACCCTAGCTTCCCTAATAAGAGTTAAGAAAGGCTTCTTTCTGAAACCAAAGAAAGTTTTAACTAGCTGGCTTAAACACTGAATCACAAATTAATCAGCCACATTTTAGGCTATGAACTCAGTCCATGCTGTTTATTTATAGTTCAATAAGTTATGTAAACACAGGAAATTGGGCTAATTGAGTATACTGTGGTTAAGTTTATCTTTTTAAATGTATTTCTAATAGTAATTTTATTAAAGATTACAAGTACGACAATAAAAACTAATGTAAACTAAGAAAAAAGAAAAGAATAGGTAATAGAGAAGAAGAAATATATGAACATAGCAAAGAAAAAGAAATATATAAAGAAGTTACTTCTCCATCACAAGTTTAAACAATTTTAGTAACTTATCACCTTTTATTAAAATATAATGAATGATCCCTTCTATCTATATTCCATCTCTTATCTATAAAGAAATCCATAGAACTTCATCATTTTACTCCTGGTTTCAGCAAAAGTCCATTTATCACAGATAATGTGATAATGTGATTTATCAGAGATAATTTTGATCAAACCCACCAAATTATATTACTTCCTTTTATTTCTAACAATCTTGATTTTAACATGGTGGAACTTGATATTACTTTTTCTTTTGAGGGTGATCTCAAAGTTCATTCTTTGTTTGGAGAGGAATTACAAAGAGGAAGTGTATTCACTGACTCTTAATTCTGCTGTGGTTGTCAGCTCCACTTTTTGCAGAGCTATCTTTGGTCAGCCATTTTTTCCCTGGAAGCCCCTTTAGTTTACCATAGGAGTTATATGAATGCAGCTATCACGTAAGGAGGGACTATACCAGGGGTGAAATCTAAATTTTTTCCTACCGGTTCTGTGGGTGTGACTTATTTTGTGGGTGTGGCTTGGAGGTCATGTGACTGGGTGGGCATGCTTTTACACTTTACACAGATAGAACACAAAAAACTTTTACACTTTACAAACACACAACACAAAACAACACAAC
>JANHFT010008358.1:191069-203326 GCA_032467955.1 Pseudoxenodon macrops | reverse complement strand
TCTCCTTGATTAGTTTCCATCCATTGCTTCTTGTCCTGCCTTCAGGTGCTTTGGAGAATAGCTTGACTCCCTCTTCTCTGTGGCAACCCCTGAGATATCAGAACTATGGAGGAAGTGGAGCTTGGTCTCAATTTATATTCTAATCATTTGCCTTATCAGAGTGGACTGGAAGTACCTCAGTGGTTCTTTGGTTGTTTACTGTTAGCTTGTTTGGCAGTTGCTTGATTGGGGTATTGTTTACTTCTTGTTGGTCTGATGTTAATGTTGGTATTAATCTCTGTTCATCTGGGTGTTGATTGCTGGTAGGGACACCTCCCACCCCAGCAATCAGCATGTAGATAAGCAGAGATTAATACCAACATTAACATCAGACCAACAAGAAGTAAACAATACTTCTTAAAATTAACAGCAGAAAACTTTTATCTAGGATTCTAGAAGCCCAACAAGCAGAGAGACTGCTTTCATTCTCATACTTCTTTAAAATGTTTCTTGATTGACTTTCAAGGCCATGATCTTCCCAAGGTGACTTATACTACTCCAATGCGCGTGCGCACACACACCTCTCTCTGTGTGTATATATGTATATACTGGTATGTATAGATAACCAAGTCATAATTTGTAATTAACCAATTAAATACATTGTTACCAGAAAATACACATGAATAGATTCAATGAAAACCTGCTGGAGAAGTAACACCAATAATCGTTTTCATCACCAGCTTGGGGAAAATATAAGTTTTTTAAATCTTTCCAAACCAATGATGTGTAGAGGCCTTACATATTTTGGGAATGCCATATTCCACAGAGTATCACTGGGAATGCCATCTCTTTTTCTCATGAACATTTCTTCCTAAGAGTTGTCAATATTGAAAATTATACTACCTTGGTTCTGGATCTATGTCTTTAATTCCATTGCAACTTCTCATAGGCAGTTAGGTGGCAGCACCCAGCTAAAAACTCCACTATCTGGAATCAGATATCAGGTTAGCATTTGAATGGGAGACCACCAGAAATCCCAAGACTGTAAACACCTTGGAAGGAAGCAACAACACATTTCTGTACTGTTGACAAGGACACCACATTGATGTTGAGTTTGACTCAAAGGAGAACATACCTTGACCTATCTTCCCATGCAATTTAAGCTCCACCTCTGGCAGTTATCCTTCCCACCCAGCCTGCGGCTGCTCTTCTGCTTGCACCATTTCCACTCACAAATTCCTCTGACTCAGCTGGACCATAAGCTTAAGAACAGCTGCTGCCTTTGGTAGTGAAGACTGAATGCAGGGCCAAAGTCTATCCCCTGAATGTTAAACATTTGGGAAAAGAGAACATTTTTTAAAACCCTCTCCGATATCTTCTTAAGATTCTGACTGAAGCTAAATTAAAGGAAAACGAAAGAAACTTTTAGCACTATTGTTCTAAGTCAGTGTTTCTCAATGTTGGCAACTTTTAAGCTACATGGACTTCAATTCCCAGAATTCCTCAGTCAGCATAGGGAGTTGTAGTTCATGCATCTTAAAGTTCCTAAGGTTGATAAACAGTTCTAAACAACAGCAGCCACAGATGGAGGTTCAGAGTTCATCCAAAACACCTCACTCTCAAGGAAAAGAATTTCATGCTAATTTTCAAGCCATTAACTTTACACCAGCCGACTCCGCGGGATGTTCTCCAGGTATTTGTGACTACAACTTCCAGAATTCCCCGATTGAAAGAATAATGCTGGAAGTCAGTGTCACTCTATATGGCAGATGTAAAATACTGAGGCATAAAGCAGAAGAGCAGGCACACATTATATTGCCCCATAACATGGGTTCCCTTGGTTCAGATTTGGAGCAACATATGATCCCAGCCATTGTGAATTGTAAATCATAGATTTTGATGTAAGGCTGTGGGAAATCAAACCGCTACAGCTTGTTCAGTAAACTAGGTTACACTACAATGCATGGACCCAGCCTGACAAGTTACTTGCTACGTATAATAATGATTTATTAAACTTGTATGCTCCTTTCCTCAACTCTAGGATTCTATGAATATAAACGGGGATTTGTGGCTCATAGCTCAATCTTTTAACCAGCATGATATGTTCACTTCTCGAATGAATGAGACAGATGGCCAGCCACTGACGAAACAGAACCCTGAGCAAGATGAGACTTTAATCTGATCTAGAAAGCCTTGGCATGTTCTTAGGAAGGACCAGGTCTTTTTATTGACAACAAATAAGTGGGATAAACGGAGTCTGCTTGTTCAATAGATAAAAAGGATATGTGCATGTGTAAGAAAGAGCTGTATTGTTTCATGTCTGGCTTTTCAGCTTCCCACTACAATCGAAGGCTGAGCAAAGTGGGCTTACCTTGCTCTGATCTACCATGGCTCTTCTTGCTCTCAGATACATCCTTATGGAAGTCAAGTCCATCCACAGCCATTAACCAACAGGCTTTTAAAAGGAAGAGGAGAGGACCACTTACCATGAAAGCTAAAGGTGGATTCAGCCTCAAATGCTGAAAAATGTGGTTTTTAAAAAAAACAAAACTCATCCTGGATCATTGATGTAACTGAGAAAACAAACAAGAAGCCCTGTTGATTCAAACCAAGATAAGCCCATCTTGTTCAACATCCTGCTTCCCACTGTGGACATGCAAATGCCCTAATGGAAGTCCACAAAATGGACCAGAAGGCAACCCTTATCCTCTACTATTTTATCCCCTCAGCAGCAAACCAGAGATTCTTGGAAAACTACAACGTAAATGACAAGTATCAATGGCTGCGCTCACAGAAAAGGGGGAGAGATAATACATGAAAAGCATTGAAACATCAAACAAGATGGTACTTAATTAGCAACGTAATTCAAGCCCTTTTCTCAATACCTTCGGTGGAAGTCAGAGCACCGCTTCCATGAGTTTCACTGCTACAGTGTTTCATTATTTACAGGTCCTTGGTAAATATGCTTCTGATTTCAACCTGCTGATCGCAATCCTGCTCTCTTTAATGACAACCCAAGTCTTTCATAACACTTGATTTCCAAAACCTTCACTATCTTGATTACCTTTAATTCTGTCTATTGGATTTACAATTGTCCTGGAATTCGGGACAAAACATATTATACTCCACATGAACCTTAACACAGAAATAAAATGAAATTATTATTACGATCCAATCAACTCACCTTAGCTAAAACAATTACACATTCCTTCATTTCCCAATCCTTCTCATTTCCCGTCCTTCTCATCTGTTTTCCTATTTTTAAACAGTAACATTTTGGGGATAAAAGCCACTCTACCGTACCTGCTTTTTGCAAAGTGACATGTACAGTGACATTCCAGAGAAGAAGTACCGTCATTTTTGTTAGCCTTCTGAAGCCAACCAAACATCTCATGCATCTTAAAAGTATCAAGATTCATTATATATGTTCATGATGAGGTAGGCAATACATACAATAACCACGTTAAGCCGGAATGTCCATGGATCACATAATATTGTAAGAATACCATTAAACTTTTTATTCATCCAGCCTAAGACTACATTTCATTAGCAGGGCATTAGATTATCTGGTTTGTGTTCAATTTGTGGTACATTAAGTAACACAACATTTTCCTGTGTACAACACTAAAGGTATATATGTAAAATAAAGGTTCCCATAGTTGCTCCACCATTGGTTATGCTCTATGATTTATTTACTTTTCCCCCCCTTTTTGATACTGATGGTTTTCTTAGCAGGTGAGGGGATTTATCTCCTGCAGCAGTTCTCCCAGCAATTTGGTTCTGAGGGGTACCATTTTTTTAAAATAAAATAAAATAGATGTCAACAGATGAATCTCAGAGAATGAACCTGTTCACAACCACCCCCTCAACAGGCAGGGGCAGCTCGATCCAAGTGTCTGGAGGCCTACAAGGCTCATCACTCCCGTTTTGACAGTGTATCAAAAGTGAAACCAGCCTCCCTCCACCCACCTTCACCCCAGCCCTGCTTGTTTCAATCCGCGCTGGATTCAAAGGCCCATGATTCCCACCTAGCAGCAGGAACATGGGAGAGGAAGTGCAGACGGCTAGGAGGGGGAAAAAAAATCTGGGAAAGGCAAGAGATGCCCATCTCCCCACTTTCAGTGGATCCTCCATGTATAGGGCTAGTCTACCTTTCGAGGTCTACCAATTGGGGGAATGAAAGCGGAACGAAAACCAAAAGGTTTAAATAAAAGCCTTCGGCGACTTGACACCCTCCATATATTTCGAAACTACAGTTCCCATCACTCTCAGCCACCAGGCTAACGGCCATGCTGGATGGGGACGGTGGGAATTGCAGTCCCCAGCTTATCAGGAGGACATCATGGCAAAAAGAGACTTCTTTAATAAATAGCAGAGGAGTTAGTGACATTCTACAGTAGTAACAAGTGTAATACTTTTGCTATTTATTTAAGAAGCCTCTTTTCGAGGCATCTTTTGAACCTGAGGACTTTTAAAGGAATTGCATTTTGATAGTGTCCTTAAAGCAGACTTAAAAAAAGAAATGGACTGCTTTAATAAATATCTGAGAACTATTGTTCCTGTGTAAAGTCTTAAGTACCTATTTGGAATCATTTGCAAAGGGTAAATAACTGCAGTAATGTAGCATAAATAGTACATTTATATGTGTATATTTCACACCTGCTTTAAGCACTTACTTGAAAGTTACGTCTTTCTGAATTTTCAGAATTATTCTGAACAATTTGTTTCTTCTTTAGGTCAGAAGACTTGTCTCCATTTACATGGTATTTTCCCTTACTTGTATGTGCCATATGATGGTTATGGACATTTGCCAGATCATTATCTGCATAGTTTAGCATTCAGCATTGACCGGGCACTCAATGTTACTTTAGGAAATCCATCTTCTTCTGTTCAGCATGTGTTTAAAGTGTCACTAGTATATGGAATGTAAGTATTGACTTTTTTTTAAACATAATTAATTAATACAATTATTTTTGAGAATAGTTTATATATTACTAAAACTCTTTTGCCTGTTTGTTTGCCTGTTAGTATGTAACTTTCAGTTGGGCAAAATGGTGCATTGTAGGGCAACCTTTTTTGAATTGAGGTACCTCAAATGGACTAACTTAAAGAATGCACTCACAATTGACCAATAGCCATAAAGTCTGCATTTTATTATTTTTTGTGCTTTGTGAATTATGCTGTATTATTTTCTGCTGTTTCTAAAATTGATTGTGTACAGACATGTTTATGTTTCATGAATTGATTCTGTTGCTTCTGATGATAACCTTTGAAGTATTTTTTTTTAAGTTTAACCCAATTCTTCTTAGGACAAGGCATATGTAATTTATCCCCTTCACCACTGTTATCTACTGTTGTAACCTAGGATAAAAAACGGATTACCAAGGGTTTCCTTTGTGTTCTAATTGTTCCTTGTAGTAAAATGTTTTAAGTGTTTCAAGCTTTGTTCAGTCTGGAATATAGAACACTCTGGACATTCTGAGTTTTGTTTTGAAAGAAAGTTCTGATGAAAACTGTTTGTCCTTTATGCAAAAAAGTATCTTGTGTACACTCCTTTAAGTATTTTGATACATGTCTTGATCCCTTCTCTCTTGAGAGATTATGAGATGAATAGTTTTTTAGAGTATTTCAGCTCCTTTCTTGTGTTTCTTGTGATATCAGTGTATGAGAACTGCACAATTGAAGAAAAATAAAATTTTCTTGAAGTTGAGCTCCTCATGCCTGGTGATTTCATGGATAGATTTTCAATTTTGCAATATTATAGAAATATTGTAACTTGTCATTGCCTTCTTCCAAGATGTTCTTCAGCTTCCTGATGAAGCTAAGGGTTCTTATATTCCTGATTAGCTTTTAAGTCCAGACAAGATTAGTTAGGGGTTGGTAGCTACAATGGCTGAGCAACTGAAAGAAATTGTGAAAAAATAATTTAATGTGAGAATTAGTAGAACAAATATTTTTCATCTGTTTGAGCCAAGACTTTATGGAAGGATTGTGATGTGATTTTGGTTGTGTTTCCTGCCAGTGTTAAAGGTAGCTGGTATTTTCCCTTCCCCCTCAGCCCTTACATTAGTAAAGATATCTCATATCTCTTAATGGAGACAAACTATGTTTTTTAACCTTTTCATGTAGCTTAATAGGGGTTCTAAAGTTAGAGTTAAAGATTTATTAACTCTTAAAGGAGAGTGCACTATATACGCCAACATTTCCATAGTTAGTGTGGAAGATACATTGAGTTATGTTGTCAGAGTTGATCAATAGTTCAGGTGGGTTAACTTTGGAAGAATGTTATTAAATTTATACATTTATGAAACACCAATATTTAAAAGTAGAAATATTTCTTTTGTAGGGCAAGATAAACCTGGGTAGAAATTTCAAGTTGCTTCAAATGTAGGAATTAGCAGTACTGTCATTTATGGCATTCCTATAATATGCCATACTTGATCATTTGTTTCAATTGTTTTATTTGCAAGTGAATAATCTTGGGAATTAATGTGTAGATTTATTCTAAAAGCCTTAATTAATAATTTGGAATTCAAGTAAAAAAAATGTGGTTGCCATTTCCTACCTACGGTAATTAGCAGGGCTGCTGCATGATAAGCAAAAAAGTATCCTGTCATCTATATTTTTGGAAAGACAATAAAAAAGTCTGCTGATCTAGCTGCCACAGTGTTCCAAAGTAAAGACCTTTGGGTGGGCCATTAGCACAGGCTATGTATGACAATATTCGTGTACCATGGCAATGTAATAGCCAACTAATCCATGTTCTCTCTCAAACTTGGAGTCTCAAAGGGTACAGAGATCATTAAGTGTCAGAATGATGTCTCCTCACTTGTGCAGTGCTATAAAAAGTTTTATTTTGGATCATCTACTAGTAGTTTTCACTTCATATTGAAAGATGATTAATATACACTCAAACTGTTTTCTGAGAAATTGAATAATAATTGATCTTTCATTCTATGTTACTTCATATCTGACTTGCACTAAAGAAAACTCTCCTATAAATAATATGTACAGGTAACTCTCAATTCCAGATTGGGCTGTGATGGGACAGGTTCATTTTACTCTGCTGATAGTTATTTAAGGCATATGTGGATCCATTTCATCAAAGTGATTATTTGGAGCAGGAGGACAAACCAGAATTTAATATCATACTGGATTTTTGTTTTCCAGGCCTTTTTATGGATATCATGAAAAAGAAAGGCAGTTTATGAAGATCTATCTTTACAATCCTGCTATGGTAAAAAGGTAAATATTTCTTTTGTTAGTACTTCCATGGTATATCTTTTTATACAGAGATTGGATGAACTGACACATCATAATTTTGAATGGTTGCTGAACAAATGGTTGTAAGTGGAGGCCTATTTGTACAGGCTGAAGATTACCTGTACAGGTAATCTTTGACTTTTGACAATAGTTTGGACTTACAATGGCTTCAGAAAGACTGTTTTATCACCTATAAAGCACTTCTGGCAATTGTAAAATGTTTCATGATTTGTTCAACAACTATGATTTCAACTAATGACCATATGATTCACTTAATGGCCATTGTAAAAAGGGTCTTAAAAATCATATGATCTGGTGGATGCCTTAACTTAGAACTTGCTCCACTTACCACCAAAATTATGATCCCAATTACACTCGTAAGTCAAAAACTATCTGTATGCACAGAGTTACTGTGAGCTGTAGATAGCAATCGTACTTAGTACTTATATACCACTCCATATTGCTTAAAAGGACTCTCTGAGCAGTTTACAAATGTCACCATATTGCCACAATAATCTGGGTCTTCAGTTTACCGATCTTGGAAGGATGGAAAGCTAAACTGGTCAGGATTGAACTCCTGGGTATGGGCAGAGTTAGCCTGCAATACTGCATTCTAATATCTGCACCATTACGGCTCCTACCATATATTACAGATATCAAATTTGTTGCCCCTATTTTACCTGCCCTCATCCCCAGGTAGTTGGTTTTTGCTAACATTCAGCAGCAAAATATGCAAAGGCTTAATTTGCATAATTAATGGATAATCTTAATCTCCAAAAGGATAAACTCAATGAAAAATTCTGCTTTCATTAATGCAGTAACATCATTGCTGTGCTTATTGCAACCCTTGGCCAGTAGAAAAAAAAGTTTTTAAAAATGCCATAATGCTGAATGCTGTTACAACAGTAACTATAATCTGTGATTTATTAAAATATACACTATTGTGATATTTGGGTTTATTTATTATTTTTCCCCAAACTAATCTTTGCTTCAGTCACAAAGAAGGCATCTGTTCTTGTTTCTGCTTTTAATTAAACATGGCTTTAATTATGATGAACTCAACAAAAGTTACAACCTGTCCTTGAAGTTATGACTGCCACAAACACAGGCCCTCAGTAGACGCATGACAGCATATCAGGCGCATGAAAGCTAGCTCTCATTTACAACCAGTTACAGCATCCCACTGCCACATGACCGTGATTTGCAATGGTTTTTGTCATTTTGCAGCAAAAAAACCCCGCCCATTAGATATGTTGAATTTGCTTAATGACCATGTGATTTTGTTAATGATTGCAGTGATTCATTTTATTGTAATGTTGTAAAAGTGGTTGTAAAATCAGATCAGGTCACTGCTTAATGACTGCAACAAATTAGACCAAAAATCTGGGCCCAGTTGTGGTCGTTAAGTGAGATCTACCTGTATGCAGTTTCTTTTTCTCAAAACAAATATTTTGAACAGCTAGATACAGACATCTGTAGATACCTCAAACGCATATCTTTAGGTTCATCTTATCTTGTTTTTACTATCTAAAATGTTATATATGTAGCTGAAATTCTTGGTACAGATATCAGAAAACTGCTATATTCTATTTATGTTCAGTAATGTCCCCATGTTTAAATATATCTTTAAAAATAATGTTGAAATACTACTCATGATTTTTTTTTATTTAGAGTATGCGAGCTTCTACAAGGTGGAGCTATAATGAATAAAATTTACCAACCTCATGAAGCTCATATTCCCTACCTCCTTCAGCTCTTTATAGATTATAATTTATATGGAATGAATTTAATCAATCTGGCTGCAGTCAAGTTTAGAAAAATAAAGAAAAAAGGTATGGAAGTTATCTCAAACATATTCAGACAATTCAGCCTCTAGAATAAACTGTAAATTATGGGTGGTAATTTAAAGAAAATAATGGCTGCCTTTGTATTAATTGCTTATGTTCCACACTATTCTCACCATTAATATCTGCTGGGTGCATAATCCAAGAGTTTCACTCTTCCTTCAGAATAAAAAATTACAGCTATAATATCTTAGTATTACTTCTCTTGTGTTTTTTAAAATTCTATTCTCAGTGGGTTTTGGCTTAAATAACAGCCACATTGTTAAGAGATTTCTCAAAATAACTTTTGCATGCGTGAAATCACTGATGAAAATGGGCGTTTCATTCTTCTGTCAGAAGTTAATAGTGGGAAAACAAATATTGAAGAGCACTTTATAGGTTTTTGCAATTTGTTGAAAAATCGATTTAGAATATGTTAGCTCTTGCTTTAAAAAACATAAATATATCCTCAAGTCATACTGCACTTCTGGTGACTTCATGTATGTAATTTACATGAGAGAGGTTTTCTGCAAGTTTCAGTTTCTCAGTCTGCCATAATGGATACTACTACAGCTAGATTTAAGGCCTGGAAAAGAAGATGTACATGATTCTAAGGATGCGGTGGATGAGAAAGAAAGTGATTTTTTTGGAAGATATATATTTTACCTGAATATTGCCAATTTCTTAAAAGCCATTTTCTGCCAGAATTGTCAAATCAGTTATATATAGGTTTGTGATGCAGTCATAACAGATATAGCCAGTGCTGTACTTTAAAGCTTTGGCTTATGAAGAAATATATTAATTACAGCTAGTCCTCACTTAATAAACACAGTTGGAACTGGCAACTCTGTCCCTAAGTGACTACAGTCATTAAGTGAAAAATAACTTGACTGTACCAGATTTATGATGCCACTTCTGCCACAGTCAAGCAAAACACTTATGATCATTAAACAAAATACCATGATTGTGACTTGCAATTTTACTGCCAACTTCTCCATTGACTCTGCTTGTCAGAAGCTGGCTGTGAAGTGCACAAATGTTGGTCATATTTGTGGAGGACACTGCAATGGTCATAATTGCCTAAAATGCCTGAATTTCGATCATGTGACCATGGGAATGCTGCGATGGTTATATATGCAAGGATGAATCATAAAGTTAACCTTTTCAGTGTCATCCTAATTTTGAATGGTCACTAAACAGGGCAGTTCATAGTACATCATAGTACATTTGCATAAAATATACTGATCACTTGATGTAGGAATAAGTTGCATAAAGCTTGTTCCACTCTTATAAATTGTTCTCATGTTTCTTATACTCCTGCCATAATACCGATTATTCCCTTTGGGATCTTCAGTAACATAAGGAAGGTTGTTTTTCTGCTCTTATTTCAGAGCAGTCAATTGCTGCTGCTTTATAGAAGATAGACATCATCATGAATAAGTATTCTAATAGTTTTGTATGATGACATCTATGATGATTGGCTGTGTTGTTACATATACACAAAGTTGTTTTGTTAAGTAACTCAAAGGCAGCTACTACCATGCATCTCAAATCCTGAGAGTTAAGAATTCATAACCTTTTCTGAAAATGAGATAATTTTCTAGATATACTTTTGCACTTCCAATGATCTCTCAATTTAAAGGACTTTTAGATAAAGTTACATGCAGCAAACAAAATGCAAATGGGGATTAACTTTAATACTATTTAATTCCATAGTTATTTTATTACAAGATTTTACCAATAAATGATCTATAATAAACTTTTTGTTAAATAAGCAGTATTTCAAATGTTTAATATATAAAGATTTAAATAAAGTGGCATGTTTTGTAATACGACACATTGGCTATGTTTTATATATAGGTGATGCATTTGAAGAAATTGGAAGTTGCGGAGATAATTGGACAAGATCTGCTACCAAACCCCATCAGTGGGAAGATAATCAGATTCCTAGGTTGGCATATCTGGATAAATATTTGCCTTAGCAAATATCCTAACCCATGGGATATCTATATACATTCATTAGTACTAAATATAGCTGCAGGTTTAATTAGTTTAATAAATTAAAATTGTAGATTGACTGATTGGTAGGGCCACAAATCTAAATCAGTGGGCTACAATCAAAGTTCTTCTTTTAATTTTGAATTTCTTTTGTTTTATATACTAGGATAGAGATAGTCTTCTGAGAACATGCTAGCACCCATGTGTTCTTATTTACTTAGAATGTGTTAATGGGAGAATTGTCCTGAATTTGAGGATCTCTTAAATAATTGATACTACTTTGAAATGTTATGACATTTGACCCAATTTTCTCACACACTCACTTCTAATAGTCTCCAAATGTTTGAAATTGCAACTTCTTCATCCCTTGGCTTTTAGCCATGTTAACAGGAATTAAGACAAGTGTGACCCTCAACATTTGAAGAGTACCTGCATTGTAAATACTGTGTTTCCCCGAAAATAAAATAGGGTCTTATATTCTTTTGACCCCCGAAATAAGTGCTTGACCTTATTATCGTGGGTGCCTTACTTCCCCCTACCATGTACCGGTAGGAGGGGGGTGACCGGCCCCTCATGCCTGCTTGCATTTCTGCTACTGTCTCCAAGAAGCCTGGCGATTGTGGCTGCAAAACCAGCAGGAGCCTCGACGTGCCTCCGCAAAACAGCTGATCTCTCTGCATTCCAAAAAGCGTTGCCCTTTTGCAGCTTCAATCTGCAGGCGCCCTCCTTTACCTTGGATCCTGCCCTTCATCTATTGTAACGCAACACAGCTGTGGGCGGGGGAGTATGGGTTGTGTGAGCAAAGTCGGGAGCCGGTCGTCACTCCTCTCTTGCTCTTTGCCAAACCTTGTCCACCTTCTCCCCGACCCCAAACACCTTTCATTGTGGCTGCCGTGGGGGGGGAGGAGACGTGTATGTGTCTGTGTGTGTGAGATCTAACCTCGGAGTTATCCATGGCTGGTGTCTCTCTCTCTCTCACTCACACACACACAGAGACACACAGACACAGTCCTTTCCTTGGGAGTTTTGCACAGACGCACATCCAAGGATTGCAAAGCTGAAGGCTTCAGATAGAACATTTTGGGGATGTGCATCTGGGCTGTGATTCCAAGTAAAGAACTATTGTCAGGGGGAAAAGGGGGGGATTTTGATTCTTATCCTGTTCTCAATCTGTGCTGAGCTTCAGAACAGGAT
>JANHFT010008358.1:171000-186891 GCA_032467955.1 Pseudoxenodon macrops | reverse complement strand
AGTAAAATTGCTGGGAGGCATCGGCAAAAGGGTGGGGGTGAAGGGGTGGGACTACATTCGGTGTATAAGACGCACCCAAGTTTTCACCCTCTTTTGGGGGGTAAAAATAGTCAGAAAAATACGGTATATCTTCACAAAATGTAAATGCATATTTTAAGAATTTGATAGTCTTGTGATATTTGTAAAACAGTATTGGCATCTTACCGAGAATTCTTGTTCATTTTTTAGAAGACTCTGAAAACAAATATAAAGAGGATGCACTTATAAATGAAGAAGCCATTTTGAATATAATGGAAAGTAGTCAATATTTCCAACCCATATCTCAGAGATTTAATAATACTCCTGTATTTAGTAAGTATAATTCACAAAGGCTTTTCTAAGTAATAAGGATTAAGAATATTTAGATATAGATATTAAAGTGTTTTAATTACTTTGGTTATAATTAATTTGTGTGGCTTTATTATATTAATCACCCTGTTTGTCTTGCTTGTTTAAAAGGCCAGAAAATCAGATAATTAAAAAGTACTATAAGAATTATTAGTGTGTTCAGTTTTTTATTACTTACAGCATATCTATGTATTTGGTTTATTTTTTTACATACTCATCACATTACACACATATCTAAAATGTGTGGAAAGTATAAGAATTATTAAGCAAAAGAAATTAAAGGCAAAAGGTAGGAGAAAAGGAAATCTATTTTTTTACAATACTATGCCTCTCTATTCTTCTCTGTCCTTGCAAATTATCATTGCTTCTATCCACCCCGTTAAACTTATTCATATACTTCTGATTGTTCTTTAAAGTTCTCATCAGCTCTATTCAAACATAACTCTTTTGATTTTCTTTTGAAATTTTCTAAAATTTTCTTTCACATTTTAATTTTTACATACTGTTTTAGATTTTGATGTTTTATTGTACACTGGCCAGAGTGCTTCTTTGAGGGAGACAAGCAGTTTAGAAATGTGAAATATAAATGAATAAATTTAAAACGTGTCCAAAATCTGGGGCCTATGACTCCAAAAGGAATGAAATTTGGGGAGGTTGTGACTGTTTCAGTGCTACTTGCTGCTATGCTGCTACTGTGGTCATTTGATCTTCATTTTCAATGTTTCATGATAATTTCCCAACCATTCTTGCAATCCCTTGCTGTCAGGATGAACAACCAGATCCTCATGTGAAGAGTTCAGTTAGCTGTTTATTTCTCAAGCTTATACACAGGAATTTTCTCAGACTGAAAGTTTGTACCTGGATTAGACTAGATAAGGTTCAATGGTATTTAAGGAGGGGTCGACCTTTCCTTTCTTGTGCCCATATAGGGATTCCAGACTAATTACCCATTTGACCCCCCTCCTCCTGGCTTGGCTAGTTTCTCTCCAATACTTGCTCCCTCCCCTACCCAGCAGCAGCCATTTACTTACCTGCTAGAAAGGGAGAAGGAAAGAAGGGAGGAACAAGGAGGAAGAAACCTCCATGCATCGTTGTCAATCCACGCAACTGTGTATTTCCCCAGACCTGTCGCCTATAAGCCTTCCTTGACCTGCTCTACCCACATGCCTTTCCTAACCCATGTATCACCTCTTGTATATTGTATATATCCAAACCATGCTAGTCACATGTACATTCCCTGATCCAACCCATACCACCTCCACATGCCATCCTTGACCATCATGGTACTCTCATGCATCCTTCTTGACCCTTGTTATCTTCCTGTGGACCCTACTTGACTCCCATGGCACCTCTTAGCACTCCTCCATGACTTCCATGCACTCTTTTGACCATCAGTACCCCTATGTGCCCTTCCAAATCCACACAACATCTATCAATCATCCCTGGGTACCTTTCCGAACCTTGTAACCTTACCATTTTTCAGTATTTTCACAGCGTTTTCATCCACTTCTTTTCTGGACAGTGACATTTTGTAGTATTTGTTTCAATAGAATTCTTCAACATATCACTATCATTTCCTTGCAGGTTGCTAAAATATTTCCTCCCCTATTCTTTCCCTTCAGTTTCTTCCCAAATAAGTTCATCATCTCTCTAAACTCTTCTAAAGACTCTGTGTTTGGACTCTTTTCACCCACTTCTAATATAATTTTTATTTCCATCAATATCATATTTGTCTTCCTCTCACCCTTGTTCTCTTTGATAGCGTTCTTTAAAGCCATATTGTTAACACTAATTCAAATACTTAACACAACTTTTCTTTTATGTTCATTTTTCATGTACTCTCTTGGAATTTATCTTGTACTGTTTATCATGCAAAATTTATACATTTATTCAGTCATTCTTTCACTTTATTTTTCTTCATTTCTCTTCTTCCTTATCTACCCCTCCCACAATTCCATTATTAGCACATTCAGATGTGGCTGCCCACTTTAAATAACTCTTCTTTCTTCACTAATTTCATTCTTCACTAATTATCTCAATCTTTTATAACAAATAATGCTTTATATTCCTTCCTTTGAAATATGTATGTATAAATATGCTGAAGCCAAACATTTGAAACAAATGGACCTTTTTCTGAAAAATACTTATTAAATTATTTTTCTGCATTTTCTTGTCTGGTTTCCATCAGTCCATTCATATCACCTAACGTGTTTTTCTTCCAGGCTGCATTCATTCAAAGGTGGCCCATTTCTCCCAACTCATAGCTGGTTTTTTTCCCCTATTGTTACCATTCATTTGTAAAAAGGTGTATTAGCTTAGTGCAATGATGGCTAACCTTTTTCTGCTTGGGTGCCATAATGAAATGCCCTCCTTCCATGCATACACACAGGCCTCACTGAAGCCTCCAAACTTCCTGTTGGGTTGTTGGGCCATTTTTCGCTTTCCTGAAGCCTGCGAAGGGCGGGAATGGCTCCCCCCCCCCCCACCGCCCTCAGGAAGGCCGAAAATCAGTTGGCCAATGCGCGCTGGAGCTGACAGGGCAACACATCGCATGGTCTCAGCTATGGCTCCATGTACCACCTGTGGCATGTTCGCAATCACGGATCTATGGCATTGAGATCGTGAAGTTTTTAGGTTTTATTAAAACAAAGCCCAATGCAGAGATTGTTTTTAACAGAGATTGTTTTTTAAAAAAGCAAATACAAAAATACATTCTTTTTTCCTATAGTGAATAACAGTGCTGATCAAGCCATGATACATCTTTTAGCTGGATTGGAAGATGATGGATATGAGATTGTACAACAAAATGCATCATCACAGCATTATTCTTCTGGACATTATAGAAATCTTCAGAACAGTGATGATGAAGAAAATGAGCCACAGATTGAAAAAGAAGAAATGGAGCTCAGTTTGCTAATGTCCCAACAATGGGACAGCAGCTCAAATGATGTTGATGCAAAGAGAAGGTATATTCATTTGGGTAACTGATAAAAGTACTGATCAACCTGTATTAAATCTTCCATGCTACTGAAGAAGATCTATATAATTTATATATTATCCTTGATCTAATATAATATCAAGAAAATGTCTGTAGGACAACATATAGGAATAAATGTAAACTCAGTCAGTCTAATATGCAGTAGATACGACTTTAACCAAGGTAATCTAGAAGCCCTAACTAAAGCATAGTCATACTGGCTTTCTCTAAATATTATTTAGTCCTAATTGTCATATTTTTGAAAATCATAGTAAGATTGGAAAGGATTTTGATAAAGGAGAGGAGAGGTTAGCCTTATTGGCAGAGGGAAGAAATAAGCCTATGCAATGCTTCATTTGAAAGAGAATTTAAAGTGTTAGAAGACACATATAGCATCTATTTACAACTCAGTAAAACAGGTACAAATTTAAAGCGTCTGTATAATATGCCATGACAAATTTCATCAAAAATCATAGAGAATCAACTCTGCCTACCTATGTCTCAGCAAAAGCCATCTAATAGGATGGACAATTCAAACAAGACTTAAACCCTAGTTGAAATTTATCTAGAAATTTAGTTTGATCCAATCTGAACAGCTATTTTACCTCAATAACTTTGCCCAGGAAGGGGATACAATCTTAGATCTGAATAGGAAGTGATCTCATCACAACAATACTACTCAACAGATTGTCATTAACGTGGAAAGTGAATTGTACAGATTTATTTGTCTTTTCTGTCCAAGATTAAATGTGTCATAATCTGAACTACCAGATTTTGGTCAGAGATTTTTAAATGTGTAAAACGGATTGTATTTCTTGTAGGTCAATGGGTAGAAGTAGAAATCAAAGTTCAGGTGAAGATATTAGTTCTTCTGAAGATGATATGGACTGGAATGATAATGTGCTTCTAGCAAGCCTTTCTATACCTCAGTTAGATGGAACTGCAGATGAAAATGGTGGTAAGTATACTTAAAAGGGTTTTGCAGTTGCATTTTTCTCAGAAACAATAATTCTTCATTACAATCCCTGTGTCACATATATGGGTTAGGTGCTTTGCAGAAGTGTTTGATAGGAATCTTGCCCCACATATATCATAAAGTTAAGTTTAGGTGAAACTGTTGAGTATGTTTTCAACCACCCAAATAATAACATTGAGCCAATATTTTCAAGTAGTTCACCAACAAAATTTTAAGTAGCCAGAATTAACCGTAGTTCTCAAAACCTAGGGGCTTTCTATAATCTTGTTATAAATATTGTGAAATTCTATTAATGTTATCTAAAGTATCCCTCATACCATATTATGGTCTTATACTGCTTGATGCTCTTAGAATTTCTTTAGCTATATTCTTTTATCATCAATAATAATTATTTGACCAAACAACATCTTTATAGTTGCTGATAGCTTAAACAATATAACCTCAGAGAAAAAATAGTAAAAAAAAACCTCATCTGTTCTGTTCTAGACAATCCTTTGAACAATGAAGGTTCTCGGACCCACACCTCTGCAATTGCAACAAGCAAAACTGTAAAGACTACAATTTTTCATAAAGATGCTGCTACTCTGGAACCCCCATCATCTGCCAAAATAACTTTTCAATGTAAACACACAAGTGCCCTTTCTTCTCATGTTTTGAATACTGATGACTTCGAAGGTCTTACTCAACCAAGCATGGTAGATAGAAGACCTGACTTATCAATCCATTCTCTTTCCAATGAAAGTATTTACAACATGAAATACCCAGCATCCTTCAACAATATCCTCCATTCTGAAAAGCCACTTCAGGAAAATAATAAAAGTGAAAAAGGCCCTGTTTTGTGTGAAGACATCTCCTCTGTAAGCAGACACCTGCCTAGTAGAAAGTATACTGGAATTAGAAAGGTTGCAAAGGAGGTATCTCACCATATGAACCACCAAATTAGTGAAAATATTCTAACAAAGAAGTCTAACTTTGTAGATTTAGTTTATTCCAAAAATAAAACATCTTCTGAAATAAATATAAAAGCAAACACTACCGATTTAAATAGCCTTTTCCCAGCACCAGAAAACTGTGAAACTATGTCTTGCTCAGAGAGTAATCAGACTCTTATTCTTTCTTCTGAAAAAAACACTGACGGAGATAGCCTTAATAACTTTAAACTTAGATATGAAGACTTTGAGGAACACAAGACTGAAAAAACAAATGTAAATCAACAGGCAGCACACTATATGTTCTTTCCTAGTGTAGTTCTTTCTAATTGTCTCAATCAGCCACAGAAGTTGGGCCCTGTGACATACAAACTACAACACAGCAAAAAACAGTCTAAGCTAAAACGAAATAAAAAGAAAATGGTTCTTAGCAATCAGCAGTCTGCAAGTGCCATGGATGCTTTATCTACGAAAGAAAGCTGCTATGTACAAGATAATGCAAGTAGCAATATTTCTGATAGAGACATTTTGTTACCAAATGATACTCAAGTTCATATGGTTTTTGAAAACAAAATGTCCACAGACACCAGAAACTATACTGATTGTCATTTTGAAGATTTTGCTCAAGAATCTGAGCAAACGTTTGGGCTGTGTGGTAATAAATATACACTCAGAGCTAAACGTAAAATAAATTATGAAACTGAAGACAGTGAATCTAGTTTGGGCATACATAATTCAAAAATCATGCTACCTCATTCTACTGTAGAAAATGATGAAGATGTGGATGGTTCTAAAAAATGTAGAAAACGAAGACGACTTTCTAGAAAATTGCCTCCTGTTATTATAAAATATATTATTATTAATAGGTTCAGGGGGCGGAAAAATATGCTTGTTAAGCTGGGAAAAATAGATTCTAGTGAGGAACAAGTGTTTCTTACTGAAGAGAGAATGAATCTATACAAGAAGCTTGCACCTTTGAAAGACTTCTGGCCAAAAGTTCCTGAATCACCTGCAACCAAATATCCTATTTATCCATTAACACCAAAGAAAAGTAACAAAAGAAAAGCAAAATGTAAGTCTGCCAAGAAAAGGCTAGGTGGGAAACCACAAAATATAAAAAGTAAAACTATTAGAAGAACCCTGTATTTCAGAAAAAGGACTCATGCCTTTCTTTCCCCTCCTCTGCCATCATACAGTGCTGAAACTGAAGACTGTGACTTGAATTATAGTGATGTTATGTCTAAATTAGGTTTTCTGTCAGAAAGAAGTGCAAGTCCAGTTAATGTACCCCCACCCCGTTGCTGGTCTCCCACTGATCCAAATTCTGAAGAAATTGCGTGTAATCTAGAAAAAAAAACATTAGTGTTTAAAAATACTAATACGTTCAGCAGTAAAACTGTTAATTCCAATGTGGGAAAACACATTCAGTCAAAAACTCAGGTTAAAAAATGTAGAAAGCAATTTGCTAATGCTACTATAAGAAGCAAAAAATGCAATCAGTCTAATAAACCTAGAAATAATTTGAAGAAAAAGCCAAGATCAAAACAGAAGCAAAAATTTAAAAAAGTTTCAACATTGGTGACAGTTGCAGATGACAAAAATAGTATTCCTCCTGTAGCAGAACGTAAACCTATACCACACCCCTGGGATTTACCTGAGAACGTACACAATCTGGGAAATTCACAACAATTTACAAAAGAGGTTGCATCAACTAACTGTTCAGCAGGACATCCATCTTCACAGCTTTCATTAACAGCTAATCCCCAAGTAAATCCATTGATTTATTTCCAATCATTGTTGGAAAATGAAAAGCCTATTGGACACCAAGGTTCCAGTTTGACAGAGGATCTTCATCCAGGCATAGCTTCTCTGATATCTGGAAGGGAAAAAGCCAAAATAAATTTCCAAAGATCTAACAGTCAGAGTGGTATATTTAGGATGGAAGAATCCTCAATTCAAAATAATGTATATGACCAGTGTAACTGTATATCTCAGGTAGCACTGAAGGCATATAGTTCTAAGGATGCACTTAAAAAGACAGAAGAAGTTACAAATTCACAAAACAAACTTTTATGCTCTGTGGGAAAAGTAAATGATAACTGTATTTCTTCTGATGTGATCAATACTGATCAGATTCATCCTGGTAACTTCCTGCGTTGTAATGATAATCAGCAGCAAATAGTTCATTTGTCAGAAGCAACAAAGCATGCTGATATTTGTTCTTTTTTAAAAACTTCTGAGGAAAGCCATGGATCTTTTCAGTTACCAAAAAAATGCTTTGTAGCTTCTTTAAGAAGTCCGGTGAACAAATTAGAATGGGAACAGAAACACAAGGGATTTATTTTGGATGTGTCACATTTTAGCCCTGAAAAAAATACAAAAGAAAAAGTAGTGTCGGAAACAATATCTCAGGCCCTAACAGATTCTCAATGTAAGAGCAAGGGTCTGGTAACTCCTTCAGCATTTAATGAAGGGCATTCTGGCTTAGCAGTTCTGAAAGAATTACTCCAAAAGCGACAACAGAAAATGCATATGAACAACATTCATGAACAAGCATCAGTTAAATCTCAATCGAACATAGATGCTTCCTTCCCTCTTGATTCAAATAAACCAGCTAAAAAACCTTCTGTTGCATCCTCAAGAAAACCTCGTATTCCCAGGGATAAAAAATCTAAAGAAAAGGTGGTCAAACTTTTAAAAGACTCAGCAAAACAACTAAGTAATAAAACTGGCCACGTTACACTTACTGATAATTCTATTCTTTATTCAGATGCAGGTTTTGAAAGCTGTTACTCACTTGAAGATAGTCTGTCACCTGATCATAATTACAATTTTGATATTAATGCCATAGGGCAGACTGGATTTTGTAGTTTGTATTCTGCAAGTCAATTTGTCCCAGCAGATCAAAATTTACCACAGAAGTTTCTGAGTGATGTAGCTCAGGATCATTATCCAGGTCAAACAGCAGAAACTGAATTTTTGAATCATAATAAAATATCTAAGGAAGAAAATATGCATAATTCAGATCCTCAATCTTGGTTAAGATCTGGCCAACATAGTCCTCAACCTTTTGATAAAAGATGTCTGGAAAACAATGAAAATCTTCTCCACAATCAATGGAAAACCATTCTTCCATCTACGTCTCATCCTGGTTCACCAGCAGATGGTCAGCAGGCTGAAATGTGTCATAAAGAACAACTTCAGATGGATAGAAATATTATGAAGAAAGCAATTTTTCTTAATCTTTCATCTCCAAATGGTGATTGGAGTCAAAATCCCTTTAGAAAGGAAGTCATTTCTGAACCTGGGCCATTGCTTGATTCAGCTAGTATTTCTTTTTCTTCTATTTTATCTTCCCCCGATGGTGAACTTATGGATGCTGCTTCTGAAGATTTAGAGTTGTATATTTCAAGAAACAATGAGGGATTAACACCAACCCCTGACAGTTCACCCAGATCTACAAGCTCTCCATCACAGTTAAAAAATGGGAGTTCTATAGTTCGTGCTGCTCACATCCTTAAACCTCTAATGTCACCTCCCAGTCGTGAAGAAATCATGTCAACATTATTAGATCATGATCTAGCAGAAACAATTTATCAAGAACCTTTTTGCAGCAACCCCTCTGATGTACCTGAAAAGCCAAGGTAATGTGGTTATATAGAGAGTCAATAGGACTTACGTAGTCATATTTCTCCTTTATATCAATAGAAATGTTTAATTTTTTACGTAAGATTTAAAAAGTTGGATACAATTTAATACAGCCTTCCTTTCTGGACCCATTAGGCCTACAAGATGAAGGTTAGAGCTAGATAGAATCACAATTAAATGTAAGCTATAAAAGTAAGGCACTCCGGTTTATTTGTACAGTTAAATAATCATTGTGAACATGGCATGGATTGGGTATTATTTGGAAGTATTTAAATGAAACAAAATAAATTATGCCATTTTAGAAAAATATTCTTGGGTATCAATAAAGTTATTCATAGTCAATTATTAACTTTAATTTATTACCTTGGATCTATTATCTTACAACCTAAAGGATTTTGACTTAGGTTTATTCTTTTGCTTAGGTATTTAACCACATTTTATTATTTTTTGTATATTTTATTTTATACAGTAGTTTTGTTTTGAAGATAATACTTTTTCCTGGTAAATCAGATTCTCTATTCTTCTTTACCTCTCTGTTCTTTCCAAATCTGAGTTGGAGGTTGAAGACCTAGAATATATTTGAGGGCTTCAGTAGAAGATAGGAAAGTTTCCATTATACAATAAATATATACTTACATGATATTAGATGGATGAAAACAGTAAGGACAAATAAAACTACTAGTAAAATAGATTATGTTTATGAGAAAAATAATTAAAGTAATTATTTTTACAGAGAGATTGGAGGAAGAGTACTTACAGTAGAATCTAGACTTCCAAATGATCTACTTGAATTTGAAGGAGATTTCTCTTTGGAGGGACTACAACTCTGGAAGACTGCGTTTTTGGCAATGGCACAGAGTCCTAGGCCAGGTTCTCCTCTTCGAAATAGCCAATTCTCTACTGATAAAAAACAAAGGAACACCCGTAAAATTAATGACAAAAAGATAGTGATCATGCCTTGCAAATGTGCACCAAGCTACCAGCAAATTCAGTCATGGCTTCAAGCCAAAGAAGATTACGAATATTTCAAAAAAAGAGCTGTCATCAAATCAATTGAAATAGAAAAGATTGATGAGAGTTTGAACAATATTTCTTTGCCTAAGAATCTGTGTGATCAGATAGTCAAAGTTGCTGTGAGTTCTGGTATATCAAGCAATTCTGTACAATCAGAAAATCTCTGCTTTTCATCTTCAAATCCCACATCACCTCAAAGTATGGAAAAGCTTGGTGTAAATATCTCTGAAATGAATAACTCTACCGTTAAAGTAAAGACAATGCCACTTGTCACTGCAGCAATAGATAAGGTTAAAAAAGGGGAAGATTGTACCAATTATAGTTCTCCTGATTCACCAGGACTTCCTCCCTGGCAACAAGTTGTATCCATTGATTCGAAGCAATCTAATTTAGAAGACTCGGAAGGCGTATTGTCTTCTCTAGAAGAAAATAAATCTGTAGATGAGAAAGAACAGAAATCTGTGAAAAAGGAAAGCAAAATACCATTCTGTGTCTCCCCATTGAACAAAGAACCGGATGGCAATTCTGATATTTGCTTTCATAGTACACCTATCAGGGAGCATATATCTCAAGGAATATCAGAAGCACCTGGAGTTACTCCATTATCAGGTAAGCTTATGACCAAAGAAATACAGCAGTTAAAACTAAATTCAGTTAGTTACTGTATTACTTATTTATATTAAGTTTATTATGATTGCCCACCCCACAACACCTGAGTGGCTTACAGTATTCAGATTTAAAAAGTTAAAAGCATGAAACAAAAAGTGGCAGCCTAGACTAAAAACAACCAAACTAACAAAAATCTGATGAATTCCACAGAGGCACTAACTCCAGACTTAGTCTTTAGAGGCTGGAATACCAAGAAAGTTACTTCTCTTGGGAGTGCTGTTCCAGAGGGCAGAGACAGAAAAGACACATTTCTTCAATCCCCCAAAATGACAAATGCTTAATTGAGGGGATCTGGGGCATATCTCTTCTGCCTGAATGTATCAAATAGGCAGAAACTATTACAGACAAGTGGTCCCTAAGAAAACAAATCCCTATGCCATAAAGGACTGTATAGGTAATGACCAATATTTCAAATTGCACCCTGAAGCCAACTGACAGCCACTTCAGTTTGTGTAATAACACATGGGCAAAATGAGATACTCATGATTGCTCAGGCCATTGCATTTTGAAATAGCTGTACCTTTCAGATTGTCTTCAAGGGTAGCCCCATGTAGAGCACATTTCAAACTTCAGTCATTAGATGACCGGGGCATGAGTAACTATAGGATCTCTTAGTTGAGAAAAAGAGACAACTGACACACAAAATGAATTTGTGTGTCAGCTGCCGCCTGCTCTTCAAGTTCAGAAAGACGACAGAGTTGTTTACTAATCTCAAATCCATCCAAGACCAACACTGAAAACCTACCCAACACAGGGAAACCCAATACTACAGCCACTCAGACTAAATGGCCTCCAGGCACTGATTTAGTAACTGACCATTTCACCTGTGCAGCGTGAAGTTGAGATACAAAATTGGGTATTACTAGAGTACTCATGATACCAAAGCCTCAACTAATGGATAATCTCATCTAGCAGTTTAATTAGATGTTACAGAGGAAAGGGCAGAGTTTTGAACCTGAAGTATCTGTAATAAGATGTGGGAATAACTTTGAGAGTTATCAGTCCATAGAAGCAAGAAGCAACACCATGATACAACTAACACAATAACTGGGACAAAATTTGCCTCAACCAATAGCAGCACCACACTCTACAGCTTTTCCTCCTATCTCTCAAGGTTATTCCCATATACCTTTACAGTACTCTACTAGTGAGAGGCTGTGAACATGATTTTCCACCTCCCATCGATGCCAACTGAAAACAATAACTGAGGAAGTAGGTGAGCTGCTGGAACAAGGTGCCTCCCACTCCTAGTCCTGCAGCTGGTTAAGAAGGATACAGTGGTCAGTGGTATCAAAAGCTGCTGAGAGATCAAGGAGCACAAGGACGGATGTACCATTCCCATCCCAGCTCCACAAAAACCACTGACAGGCACAACTATCCTTACCTCTACTATAACCTTGTCTGAAACAAAGATAAATCATTTCTCCAAGATTAGTAGCTGCCACCTAAATACTTTACACAGTCTTCCTCACAAAGAGGAGATTGGATTGCAAACGATGTTAATTGTCCAGAATGGAGAAGTTCAACATACCACCATATTCTTCAAGACTAGAGTGGCTACCTATCCTTCAAAAAGACAATATAATATTAAATATGGCTTCAAACATAAAGGGTAATCATTTAATATTTACTCAATTAATAGCCATAATATTTGAATATATATAAAAACATTGCATCTTAAATATAACCAGATAAATAAACCATTAATGAATTTGCAACATTTTACCTAATTTCCATAAGATCAAAATAAAATGTGATCAAATGTCATTCTGTGATTTAAGTATTGGGGTTAACATTTGATTGTTTCATGTACATGTATTCTATCTGGAAAATACTCTTTATTTTTACTCACTATTTGAAGTTGCCAGTGATTGAACCAGTAGCTTTCTGAATGCAAAGCATGTACTCTGCAACTTTTTAATTAAAATAAACCATCAAAGTTTTTGCAACTAATTTAATCTATTGTACAGAATAACAAAGTTAGAAGGGATCTTTGATCGTCATTGTAATATTCCTGACAAGAAACTCTACAGTTCTGCCATGAAATGAAGTTAATTCAGAGTTGTATTTATGTAATTTGGTTTTACAGTTTACTTGTTTTGTTGGTGTGCATACTCATATTTTAAGCTGCTTAAGATGTGTAACTGAAATGCATAGAAAATTTTATAATACAAATTATTACTCTTTTCAGCCATAGGACGAGATGTTCAAAAATTTAGTTGTAGACGAGGAAGAAATGTTGATGCACTTCGTAAAGTACTTTTAACAACACAAATTAAGGTAAGAAGAAAGAATGAAACTTTATACTAACTTGGATTTTGATTTTTGTCTTTTAAGTTTTGTTTTAAGATCATCCTGCTTCATTTCATTCTAGATTAACTTCTTTGTGGAAGTTTATATGATAGGCAGTCTGAAATGAGCCTACTAGAGTAAAATAAATACCTTTGAATACTGAAAATTGCTTAGGAATTATTTGTAAAATGACTTTTTGTGATACACCATATCAGAAATCACTTTTAGATGCATTTCTGCTGGCTTAATACAAAAACTTGTTGCTAGGTGTTACACATAAAAGTATGCATTTCCTATTGAAAATTACACTCAGGAGTGAAAATTCAGCAGGTTTTGACAGGTTCCGGAGAACCGATAGTGGAAATACCACCTCTGGCTGGCCCCAGAGTGGGGTGGGAATGGAGATTTGGCAATATCCTTCCCCCAGGAGTGGGGTGGGAATGAGATTTTGCAGTATTCTTCCCCTGCCATGCCCACCAAGCCACGCCCACAGAACCGGTAGGGGAAATTTTTGAATTTCACCCCTGATTACACTGATGGTGAAGAACATTTAATGCTTTTTTAGGAACTTAAACTTTCCATGTTTGAAGAACACATTTGATATATTGAGTTTGATTTTTTTGATTGAAGGATATGTTAGTAAACATTAGCAACAACCTAGGAAACAGGTTGTGTAGTACAGGTTGCAATTTATGTGGCTATAAGGTATGGCTTTAATGCTAAAACCACAATATTACTGATGTACTCTGTATTAGCTGTGCAGTCTTTTGTAATCAACTATAATTGAGTGCAGCATATTGAAGAGGGGAGTGCACAAGCTTTTCCTATCCATGTGGTTATTTCAAAGACATTTTCCAGGTGTAAGTCTTGTTTTAGCAAAAAGAGGCTCCCATTGGAATTGTGAAAAAAAGCATTAGAAATAATAACACTATGGCAGTGATTTTCTACCTGGAATATGATCTGAGTATTTATACACACCAGTTTAATGAACGTGAATAAGATATTGAGAGTTAAATTATTTAAATTATCAAAATATTACCCTTAATTATTAGAAATTTGTTGTTTTATTTAACAGAACCAATTCACTACTATAAATACTCAAAAGAAAGAAACTTCTCAGATTGAAGGACCATCTTTGAACAATTCTTATGGTTTTAAAATAAGTGTACAAAACCTTCAAGAAGCAAAGGCTTTACATGAGGTAACTCGTTTTTTAATTGAAAATGCTTTACATACCCAATATATGTTTCTCAGATCATTTTTGAAGTTTTCAAAATGAGAGTATTTAAATCAAGATTGGCAAATATTCCTAGGAACTCACTAATTTATCCATTACCACTAAATTACATGATTTATTGATTCCTGGAAAAGTTCACATTAATCAGCTAAAGGATAAAGTCATGCTTAATTGTTGATAAAGGTTTTGCTTATAGTGTTTTAGTTTAAATTGTTTTAACAAGAGATAATAATGTTAATTTTTCTGTGTAGGTACAGTATCTTACACTGCTAAGTATAGAATTGCATGCTCGAACAAGAAGAGATTTGGAAGCGGATCCTGAATTTGATCCTATCTGCGCTTTATTCTACTGCATCTCATCTGACACACCATTGCCAGATACTGAGAAAATGGAAATCACTGGTGCTATAGTGATCGATAAAGACAGAGCAAGAACAATCTCAAGCCAAGGTCCTTATTTCATTTTGTTTACTTTAAAATGAATGCCAATATTTTGAATGTATTGTATTTAGGTATTAATAAGCATAATAAATCAAAATGTGGTTTTGAACTATGTTTGCTAGTGTTTAAATTCATGTCATCTCATTGTAGAATCATGGACTTATAGTAGATGGTTTCCACCTTATATCTTTTTATGAACATTTGCAAGGGCTACAATACTTAACACCTACCTAAGTGTATATTAAACAGTGTTTAATATCTTGTAGCATGCTCCTGCAGAAGTCCTGAAGATATATAAAGAGGAAAGCATATCCTAGATGGCAGGCCTCAAGACTCTTGTGCTGAACTAGTCCTTTTTAATTTCCTGGGACTGTTCAAGGAATTCAGTTTTGGTAATCTGTCTTAATTGGTTTGAGTAAAGATAGAACATGGAATATGTTATATGTTGCATAAGGGTTATTGTGTGGTTTTCTCTGATCTTTGTAGGGTCTAAAGAGGGCCCTTATTGTATTGTACCTTTTTGGCTTTGTTTAGACCAGTGATACTCAACCTGTGGCTCTAGAGCTGGATGCTCTTGAGGCCCTACAGGCGGCTCTCGCAGTGTAGGCATCTGATCGGCGCTCCACTCTATCAGGCAGCGCGGGGAACACTGACCAAAGGACCGGCAGTGTGGGAGTCACTGAAGTACCTCCTCCCATAGGAGGAAAGCGAAGGAGCTGCTGGGATCCCCCTGCCAGGTAAGAATAGAAATCACTCCAGCCCAGCAGCCATGGGAGAGAATGGGAAGCCTCCCTTTTCCCCCCAGCAACCAATAAGAAACAAGGATAATAGCAATGGGGGGAAAATGATATGCCATGACATGCTTCAGTAAATATTGTATGTGGTGACAAACACCACCAAAAATTAGGTAGCACCATGAAGAAAATATTGCAATATTCACGTTTGATGTTATGCTCTGCAACAGTTAATGGTGAAGTGGCTCTCCAGCTGTTAAAGGTTGAGTACCACTGGTTTAGGCTAGTGAAAAACAATATTTAAACTTAATTACAAGAATAAAGTAATAAACTCTTAGATTTATATTCAGTAACTATGCTATTATTAAAGTTCTTAATAACATAATGTAACATGATAAAACATATCTTTCATCCACTTTTATTTCTGGGTATTAAGTAATTCCAATTCTTATCTTTAGCATCCTTTAATAGCATCTTCTTTAAAATATTTAATTTTAAAGCAGTATATTGTTTTTACTAAATTATATCTTTCTAGAGGCTGCCTTCAGAAGCTGAAAAGAAAACATACAGACTGAATTCAACCATAA
>JANHFT010008358.1:137188-163130 GCA_032467955.1 Pseudoxenodon macrops | reverse complement strand
CCCCCCCCAGGCAGGCGATCGGGACACACTGCACAGGCTGTAGGGAAGCCAAGAGATGGTAGGACAGAGGGGGCAGGCAACTGTGGGAGGCTTGTGTTTGCCTCTCTCAGCTTGTCTGCGGCCTCCACAGCATGTTGGGATTGGCTGCCTTCCCCCCGTACCTCTGTCTGCTGCCGATGCCTCCACACGAAGATGAACCTCCCATGGCCGGCTGGCTGCTCTAGCCCATTAACTTGGCTTGCCCATGGTCCGTGCAGCACATCCGGATCGTGTGCCTCTCCCCCGCATCTCTGCCTCTGTCTGCTGCTTGGACAGATAATCAAGTCACCTGTGTTGTGTGAGCTGCGGAGCCCGAGAATGCACCAACCAACAGGCTAGCAGGGTGCAGCAGCTGCCGGTTATTGTCGTCCCGCCACATGCTCACTGCCTCTTGTGCGCACAATGGGGGAGTAGGGCACCCAGCCAGGCTGATCACCCTGATATCGTGTTTCTCAGAAAATAAACCCTAATGCTTATTTTGGAGCCCCCAAAAATATAAGACCGGGTCTTATTTTCTGGAAAACACTGTACTAGACTGAATAGTTGAAAAACATCTCAGAAGAAGACAGTGGCAAACTATACCTGTAGACAAGAAAATTGCATGGATATAGCCATAAAGTCACTAGGAGTTGAGTTTAACTGAAAGGCTCTGCTTTTTACTAGAATTGTGTGGATTGCCCAACTAAAAAAATCTTGCTGAAGGGATATTTCAGCATCACTTCCGGTTTAAATTGTCCCAGGAAAAAGGTGCAGTAACTAAGACTTATCTTGAATGCATGTATACTGATCACTAAGGATAGTGGCAATAAAAAGAGTTATAAATATGCATGTAAATCAGTGAGAAAGACAATGGATAATTCTCTTATAGTTTAAATATACACAATCCTATGCAAAATAACTTAAAATATAATAAGACTTCTATGTAAAGAACAGGTTGTTTGGTTAAGTCCCTTAAGGTCCATGTTGAAAACTGATTGTGTTTGAAGTTTCAACAGAACTAAGATATATATTTAATGCAACTGATTATATGGAATACATTATAATTATTTCCTGCTATTTTAGTTAATACAATTAAATAAGCTATTAGATATCTCTCTTCTGCCCCCAGCAATGTCCCAGTTTTTCTGTGGTGCTTTTAATTAATATTTAGGTGTTACATTTCAGCTTTTTATTTATTTTTATTTATTTTAATTCATTTTTATGCCACCTATCTACCCTACAAGGTGACTCTGATTATCAGTCTGATTGTGCTCATTTACTATTGTCTAGGGAATGGTGATTTTAGAAGAAACTTCAGTCCCAAAAGACATCTTGAAGAAACGTACACAATTACCAGATCAGGAGGCATTGAATTCTATAGGGAACTCACAAGCTTTCCTACAGAGGCAGGATGTTTGGCCAGAACATGATTTTGAAATGTCACCCAGCAGTCCAACTTTGCTACTTCGTAATATTGAAAAACAGGTATTCAAATGAAACTTAACACAATGTACATTAGTTAATATACTTTAAAATTTATTTATGTTTTAACTCCTAATCTATAAAAACACTTCTACTTTTGTAAATATTTTTCCCAGATGAAAAAATGGTGGCAATACAGGTAATCCTTGAGGTACCACAGCCCATTCAATGAACATTTGAAGTTACAACTAACACCTCAAATGCTAAATATGAATCCGTTTCAAATTTTGCAGCCCCCCACCCCCAGTGCAGTCTTTTCCTCTCTAAGCCAGCATAAACTACTACGATTTCTTCTTAGCTCCACCGGTGCTAGTTTCACACAAGTGGTGCTAAGAAGAAATCATGGTTTAACTTGGCTGGGGAGGAAAGGATTTCCATAGAAACAAAAGAGATCAGATTTCTTCTTTGCTCTAACAGCACTAACTTTACACTAGTCTTGCTCTGATAGAGCAAATAAGAAATCTGATCTCTCTTGTTTCCATGGCAATCCTTTCCTCCCCAGCCAGAGTAAACCACTAAAATTTGGTGTAAAACTAGTGCCGGTAGAGCTAAGAAGAAATCATAGTAGTTTATGCTGGCTGGAGAGGAAAATTGCAACAGAAGCAAAAGAGATTGGATTCATTCTTGATTATGTCACATGGTCCAGCGAGGGAGCAGCCTTATTTATCCTGACTTCCTGAGCTGATCAAAATGTAAGTAAGTGAAGGGTAATGGGGTGGGATATGTAGGAGGCCCATAGGGCTTTGGGAAACATAGTGGGCAGGGAGTAGAGCATGGGACATCTTGGGGGGAGGCCTCCTGGGAGTGTCTGTGCCTGTGCCTGCACTAGGCCTCCTTCAGCTCCCCCCATCTGACTCACTCCATGCTGTACCTAACGACCTGTGCATTCATTTAACAAATTCATTGGGGAAAGCAGAGACAGGGAGATCATTAGGTGCTTCATTTAATAGTCCTCGACTTCCAGCATGAATGGGCAGACTCCATTAATGTCATAAATCAAGGAGTACCTGAATAGTTAGCAGGCAATGTATTAGGTTTACTCAGTAGGAGGGGAGTTTAAGGAAGATTCTAGATTTGAATTGTATTTGTCTCTTTATGTCTTCATTAATCTTCATTAATTATGTCTTCATTAATAAATTTCATAATTATATGAAATATAATTTCTGCTTATACCATGTTGAAGGTCTTTTATTTGTAAAATACTTATCAGCACATTTATGGAGAAAGAGAATTACAATCCTTGGCTTTCCCTTGTGCTTTACAGGTAGTATTCAATTTAAGATTAGCAATTTGTATCAGAAAATAACCTTAATAAGTTAATCATATATTAGCAGCCATAATGGAGCCACCTCAAGATCTCAGGGATTATTTCTAAGTAAGGAACATGGACACCACAGTTGTAATTTGTTTTGGTTTTTGCATATATCAATGTCCTCTAAATTTTCATAAATCTCTTTAGCATTTGAATTTGATATGGTCTTTATTATTTTGCAAGGTATTTTAAAAATTCAAAATAATTTTTCACTTGATATTGGTAAGGTTCAGTTATGAAGCATGGAGTTTAGATATAATATGGACACAACTGATTTTTTTTTAGTTAAGTATTTATAGTATATTAAATTGAATGTACTTTTTTCTCCCTGTACCATTCAGAGTGCTCAGCTGAGTGAAATAATAAGCAGTCTGATTGCTCCCCTTAATCTGTCTCCAACATCATCTTCACTTTCTTCAAAAACCTGTAAACAGAATGAATTGGTTAATGGCATCTCTTTAAGGTAGGTAGCACTTGGAAAACTAACAAGATAACGTCAGGGTAAGTTTAGCATATATGGTCATATATATAAAATGACAGCATTACCCTGACTAAACATCATAAGAGAACTCCCCTCCTCCCAAAAAAGATACTGAAAGATTCACTTTTAACTGTTTCAATTTAATGTGTCCAAGGAACTGAAATAATAGAAAAATGTTAACAAATTAAAGCCGAATGGGTGGCTATAGGCCAGTTATTGTACCGTGTTTCCCCGAAAATAAGACAGGACCTTATTTTCTTTTGAACCCTGAAATAAGGCCTTGGCCTTATTATCGGGGGTGCTTATTATTTTTGGGGTGCAGGAGGCAGCAAGCGTGGGACTCGATGTCCTGTCACCACGAGGCAGCAGCAGTGGGGGCGCAACGAGTCTCACAAAGACTCGTTTCTTGCAGGTGGGGTGGGGATAGGCCGCGTCTTACCTGTCCCTCGTAGCCATCGTAGTCAAGGAGCCCTTGGCGAAAGAAACCCTCTCGCGAGTTCAATCGATCTTGAACTCGTGAGACGTTTTCTTTCGCCAAGGGTTCCTCTGGACACAAAGGTGAGGAATGCAATCACTATGAGACAGGTAAGATGAGCGTCTCACGGTGGAGTGGCAGGTGGGTGCATGTGAGACGCTCACCTTAGCAGCTTTGGCTTTTTTCGGCTCTTTCAGGCAGGCTTTGCAAGGCAACCCCTTGCAATGTAAAGGAAAACTTTTCGCGAATGCGAAAAGCCCCGTTTTTGCGGGGTGTGGCTGGATGTGAGAGGCTCACCATAGCGTTTGGCATCCAGCCCTGCCCCGGCCAAACGCTGCTAAACTTCGGGCACAATTTGGTGGTGACAGGGGGTGTGGCTGGGCGTGATGTGGCTGGAGGCGAGAGGCTCACCCTAGCATTTGGCTTTTTCCGGCTCCTGTGTTTCGGCAGACTTTGCAAGGAAAGTCCTTGCAATGGAAAGAAAAACTTTTTGCATTCGCGAAAAGTTTTCCTTTACATTGCACAGGGTTTCTTTGCAAAGCCTGCCGAAAGACAGGAGCTGAAAAAAGCCAAAGCTGTTAAGGTGAGCGTCTCGCATGCATCTACCTGCCACTCCGCCATGAGATGCTCGTCTTACCTGTCCCTCGTAGTGATCGCCTTTGTGTCAGGAGGAACCCTTGGCGAAAGAAAACATCTCGCAAGTTCGAGATCGATTGAACTCGCGAGACATTTTCTTTCGCCACGGGCTCCTCCAGACACAAAGGCGAGGAACACATTGGCTACGAGGGACAAGTAAGACGCGGCCCATCCCCACCCCACCTGCCAGAAACGAGTCTCTGTGAGACTCGTCGTGCCCCCACTGCTGTTGCCTCGTGGAGCAGGACTGTGCAAGACAACAAGCCTTGCAGAGTCCTGCTCCATGAGCTTAGCCGCTCGGCCGGCACAAAGAACAGGGAGGGGAGGCAGCGGCGATGGGACATCGAGTCCCACGCTCGCCGCCTCCTGCACCCCCAAAATAATAAGCCCCCCCGATAATAAGGCCAAGGCCATATTTCGGGGTTTCGGGGAAACACGGTAGACTGCCTTGAACTTCTGGAAGAAAGTGCATACTATAAATTTTATTTAATTGAAAATACTGGATTTGAATTTGGAAATGTGCACAGAAATATTATCTGCCCAATTAGTAATATCCATCATAAACATTAGGGCAGTAATAGATGCCATACTTTTTAACTGTGGAAGACATCATTGATTTTTATGAGTCCATTGAAGAAAAGCTGATAATATAAAGAGTTCATATTGTTTTATATTGTTATACACACAGACACCAACACACTTACATTTTGTATCTGTGGTTACAAAATTAGAATGTAAGTAACTGAAATGTTTAAGAGATTACAGAGCATACACACCCAATTATTGCTATTTATTCAAAGTACTCCTATTATATCAGTGTATCAGTTATATATAATTCTGAACCAGAGAGCTGTATAGTATCAGTTACATTAATGTATCCATTTCTACCTACCAAAGAGACCCCCCCCCAACAAAAGAGATGTAACTAAAGACACAGAAAAATACTTGATAAAAACTGTTATAATTTCAAGCATCCAGGGATATATATTTTTATTTTTACAAAAATGTTCCTCTGAATTAATTTATCCTAATCTTTGTGTAGAAAAAACTTCTTGGACTAAAAAAATACTTGACAGTCTGCTTTATGTTACATAGTGCACATAGTGTAGTCCCACAGCTAGTCAATCTTTTTAGCTCTAGTTTCCCCATATAGAGAAAATATTTTATAAGAAGCATTCATTCATATATGAATCCCACAGCAGAAGCTTTGATATGCTACAATTCAGGCACAGAATTAATGGCTTGATAAGAATGAAATTATTATTCTGAATATAAATATTCATCATTTTCTTCACAAGGGTAAGCAAAATAGTTTTGGATATATGTATATATTTTTTCACCCAATGTTTCTGTTAAAATTCTTGATTATTTTTAATTGGTAATTAATTAGAATAGTCATCTATCATGTGGATCAACATTTTTTTCTATCTGAATGGAACGTTACAGATTTCTAGGCATGCTCAGAATTGATAGAAATATTCATTTTATTTGAACTAAGACCATTAGGAATCTTACCAGCATTCATCTGAATACATTATTTATGAGAATTAAACTTTCAGACTGTCTTTTTATTACTTGGAAGCCAAAATGTTATATACAGTATATCTAGTTTGGCATTGCTAATAATCTACATTGACATGTCTCAAAAGGCTACTTTGCCTTTTTTATTTTTAGGGGAAACGTATAAAATAAGTTTAAGCGATATAGGGATCTATCATTGTAAAGAAACAAGTCAAATGTTTACTGAACAATTTCTAAAGAAAATAATCATTGCAAATAACAGTCAGCTTCACTTTTCCAGGTGTGAAATGGAAATAATTTTACCTTTGATTACTCAGTTTCTGTGGAAACTAATTTGTAGAATACTAACACATTAAATTTGTAGAATACTAACACATTAAAATGAAGTTTATTAGCCATAAAAATTACTCTACATATTTTATGGCATAACCTAAGATAAACAGACATTTAATGTTTCTGATCCTATAAAACTAGTTTCTCTGAATTAGAAACTGTCATAATAAATTTTGAAAAAACATGCTGTCTTAGGTGTAATAAAAAATATTTTTTAGACCAAGTTATACATTCATATGTTGAAATCTATGAAGTTAATTAATTCAGTGATAACGCTGTGTACTTTTTTCCTTTTAACTATAAATTCAATCCATTAATTTTGTTTAAAAAAAGATTCAGCGCTCTCCAGCTCCATGATACCTTTAATCAGGCTAGAGCATTTTTTAGAATTCAAAAACTCCAGGTTCCAAATTAATTTGTTATCTTCACTTGAATCCCAATCCAATTATCTGACAAATAATGACAATGCAGGTAGTTCTTGATTTACAACAGTTCATTTAATGACCATTCAAAGTTATAACGGCACTTTAAAAAGTGACTTATGAACATTTTTCCTACGATCATTGCAGTATCTTCATGGTGACCCGATCAAAATTCAGACACTAGACAACTGGTTCATATTTATAATGGTTGTAGTGTCCTGGTGTCCTGTCATCACCTTTTGCAACATTCTAACCAGCAAATTCAAGGGAGAGCCAGATTCACTTAACTATGTTACTGACTTAACAACTGCAGTGATTCACTCAACAACTATGGCAAGAAAAGTCATAAAATGGGGCAAAATTCACTTAATAGCTGTTTCAATTAGCAGCAGAAATTTGGGGCTCAATTGTGGTCATAAGTCGAGGACTATCTGTACACAGTACTTAAGATCAAATTTATGTAACCCTTTCCACGCAGTACCTCATAGGAAATTAAACTTCACCAAATAGCTATATTTAATTTAGTGACATTTTCAGCTTTAATGAATAAATTTAAATTAAATAACTGGTTGTATGAAGACATATCTTTCTCTTTTTAGGTATGATCCAGATATTTTGTTAGGCTATGAAGTCCAAATGCATTCTTGGGGATACCTCTTACAGAGAGCTGCTGCTCTGGATGTTGATTTATGTCAGATGATCTCTCGTGTTCCAGGTGTGTTTGTGATGAGTCTTCTGTCCAATTTTTTGAAATGACCATTAGCTGAGTGCATTCTGCCCCTATAGCAAGTTGTTAATTCATCAGTTTAATAGAGAAATTTGACTTACTAAATTTATGATGTTAGTTAGATATTCTACCGGTATTTTTAACCTTATTTCTGGTAAGGGACAGAAATAGGAGATGCAGCTATCAAAATAAGCAGCATATGAATCTAATGTGAGTAAATTAAGGTCACCTTGTTACCCCATACTTATTTAACAGCCTGATGTTTGGCAGCAGATATGAAATATAATTGCCACAAAGGAATAGGCAATCAGATTTTTATTACTGTGAAGCCAAAGGTATATATGCATTGTTATGACATAAATTCATACCTGCAGGTCTGTTTCTTTAAGTGTTGTGTTTTCTTCTCCTGGCTCAGTAGTGCAAGGGAAAAAAAGAGAGAATTGTGTTTGTATTCTTAAATTGTGATACAGCATACAACTTGCCAGGATGGTTTATTACCATTATAATAAACTTAGATTTAAGCATGAATGATTTCTTCTGATACTTGCTTAGTATTTGTCATTAAATTTATTTTTTTCATTTTTATTTTATTTTAGACGATAAGAAAGAGAACAGATTTGCTTCAGATCTAGATGAATATGGAGCAGATACAATGAGTGAAATAAACATTGTTGGAAGAGTTATATTAAATATCTGGAGAATTATGAGACATGAGGTAATATCTGGTAAAAATTTTAAACTAGGAAAACGGCAATAGGATTATTAGGTGTATATAAATTCAAATTATTATAAAATAACATTTCCAAAGGGCTTATTTTGAAATAAATTACTCATCTTGTTTTCAGAATGATAGAAATATACTTATGGAGTTTTCTTTATCTAGGCAGTTTACTTGCTTCTAAAAGAAATACAACATCTTGAAATACCTTAGTAATTATATTCTTCTTCTATCCAAAGGCACACAGAGAACAATTTCTTTGACTGTACCTCTGCTAACTTCAGAATACCATAGAGAGAATCAAATTACATGGTTTGAGTTATTGCATTGTGGAGGAAAGGAGGAAATAGCAAAGGTTGGGTAGAGTAAAATAGTACTAGATGCCTATTGCTGGATAATTCAGCAGTATATCCTTGTTAATCTTTTGGCAGTATTCTGTTTAAAGACCAGTTGCTTGCTAACCTAGTGTTATTTCGCTTGAAATATATTAATTAAACCTGTCTGTGTAGTGTCAGTCTAAGTCATTCTCTTCTATTGTAAGTCATTCTTCTCCAACCTCATGTGTCTGATTTGTGAGTATAATTTGAGTATAATCATTTCTTCAAAGCAGTTGTTGAAGGATGAATTGGTCATCAATAGTTGCATAGAGACACATTGCACAAAATAGACAATAAAAAACCTAGGAAGGAAACAAAAAGGGTACATATCTCTCCAGCAGCCTGCATAAGGATAAACAGGAACAATCATGCAGCCTGTAAGAAAACCACCAAGTTCAGAGAGCACAAAGGGCCCCATAGTCATGTAGAAAACTAGTCTAATCAAGGAATCACCAATGAAAAAACCACTTCTCCACCAAAGCAAGTACTACATATAAATAGGCAGCAAACCCTGCACTCACTTGCATTGATGATGTTACCTAGTTGGATAATGAAATGTCTTCAAGCAAGCATCCAAGCTCAGCAGTAAGAACTCCCAACCGTTCAATCCTGAACTATAGGTATTCGCTTGCATTGAATATAAACTCCCAGAATTCTTTAGCAGTGTCCTATGGGTAACCACCAGTTTCTAAATATTTTGACTTCTAGAATAAACTCTGTTTCTGTAACCATGCTATAATTAATTTTATAGGCTAATTTGTGTTGCCTGTGCTTAGAATTGATTTCCTGCGCTTTGTAATGATTAGGTAGCACACATGTAAAAAGTAGTTTTCCCATATTCTTTGAGGAAAAGCAAATGTTCCCTGCTTCTTGAGTGGAGGAGAGGCAGTTATGCTAGTGAGAGATACTGGATCAGGGATATTTTTTAAATTGTTGTAATGTGGCCTTAATATCTGACTATGGCCGAGGCATCCGAGACTGATGACTGCCCTGATTGGCTTTGTAGGAGATCAAGTCCTTTGTGTGAACTAAGATAGAAATAACCAGAGATAAACGTAAATATAGAGCCTATTTGTCTTGAAGCACATTTATTGCTGATTTTTCTCCCATCTAGTGTTTCTTGCAATGTTCATTAGAATGCAGCAATAATATATTAGTTATTGGTTGATAGAGATAGGAAGTATTTTTAGCTGCCTTTCTGATTATCTTAGTGATGCAAAGCTTATCAAAACTCAGGGTCACTGTGAGAGATCACGGTGTCTCTGTGGCATAAAGGGTTTGCTCTTGTCTTCCTTCAACATTTTCCTGGCATATGTACTGAGATTTTGGTCAGTATTTAGTGTTTAAAATCTGAATCCTTGCCCTGTTCTGTACCAAATTCTTTGTAAAATTAAACTATTAAACATTGTGTCAGTTTTCAACCTATTCCTGTGTAATTCCATTCCGTGTTCTGGATATAAACTATAGAAAAATATAATCATCCAATTTTTTTAATTTTTTAGGTGGCTTTGACCAACTATACATTTGAAAATGTGAGCTTTCATATACTTCATCAACGTTTCCCACTCTTCACTTCTCGTGTTCTGTCTGATTGGTTTGACAACAAGGCAGACATCTATCGGTAATTGTCTGTAATGAGCATTTTAATTGCCTGTTACTGAATGCAATTATTATATATGTTAAAAAAGAGAAATTATAATTGTAAGTTCCAATCTGAAGTTGTAAATCAACAGGTCAGCATTATAGATCAGACCCAAATTCATTTTCCTGATGTGATCAGGCACATTTTGTGGTTGATCAAATTGCTTGCAGTCTCCCCCTGATCTTTTTTTCTTCTATTGGAGGTGTGAAAAGGAGAACAGAAAGTTATAGTTGCATTCTAGGTTAATTGCTGCTTGGAATGTCATGGACCTTGAACAATATTTAAATGTGGTTTGTTTAGGAAAGACATTGCATGATTGGTGGGACAATAGTGTCCTATATTAACAAATGACTTGAATTTATTAGATCCAATTCATAACAAGTATCAGTTTTAAAAATGGAAGAAGTGGACTGTTTCAGTTTTTTGCAAGTATGAGGCTTCCTGCTGCTTGTTTTCATAGCATTTTAGCTCTGTTATAAGTCTATTCACTGAATAAAAAGGTGTCGCGCTGTCTAAAAATACATTGGCTTTACTACTAATTAAGAATATAGTAAGCTACTCTACTTTTACATTTAAAATACAATTCCCATGGAATTGGCTGAAATGCATGGAAATTACATGATATGAATTATCAGATCAATGCTATTGTAAGCAAAAAGAATTATTTAATTTATTTAACTTGCAATTATTTCACATTGTCTCAAAGCTTCACAAGACAATTTGTATTCTGAGGTAATAGGTAATAATAGGTGGTAATCAATAACAAAAATTTGTTATTGTCTAAAGATTCACAGTGCATCTTCTGTAGCTTTATGGAAATTTGCACAGAAAAAGGTAGCAGCATTTGGTGATCCCCATGTTCCTCACAACTCTTCTTTTTTTTTACTTTCCACAGATAGGTATGTTAGGTCACCTAGATACCACCAGCTGATCTCAATAAACTATCTCCTTTCTGAGGTCTAACAGTACCTCCTAAAAATGTAACATGGATCTATTTCTGTAAATAACTGAAACCACAAATCAGATTTCCAACCACCTAAGTTTTTACCATATTAATATCAGTATATCCAAATCAAAGGGCACCAAGGGAATTGTGACTACAATCTCCCCTGCAACACTAATCATCAAATAAGGGTTACTTCCCCCCCACTTCATCTCAAGATGCATCATCTCAAGATTCAAACGCATAGAGTACAAGCAAAAGGGACCATGATGTATGACACCACCACCACCCCAATCTAAGTATTATATATGAGAGGAAAGAAGTTAAGTTCTATATTCACATTAGCCCTGGAGAAAGATATAGCTGCCTGCCTTAGGACTGCCACAGCTAACATTTGCACCTTTGTGGATGAAGAATCTTTTCCAATAGTAAACCAATAGTATGACTAGATCTGAAATACATAAGTGTTCATATTCCAGTAGAGCCATCATATAGCAGTTTTGTTCACTTTTGTTTCAAAGAGTAATATTGTATTGTTTTTCATTTTTAAAATTCTTAGCAAATTCTTGGCATTTTTTTCAAAATACTCCTATGATTTAGTTTTGAATGTTTTACATATTAATGCTTTTGTTTTAAAGGTGGAAAATCATAGATTTTTATATTAGTCGTGTTCGTGGAAATATACAGCTATTAGAACAAGTGGACTTGATTGGCAGAACAAGTGAAATGGCAAGGCTGTTTGGAATTCAGTTCTTGCATGTATTGACAAGAGGATCACAGGTAACCTTTAATTGCTTTGATTTAATTGTTTAAAAATGAACATATCCTTTTTAATTTGTGGAGAATTATAGTAAACATAAACAATTACTTATGTTACAGAGAAGCTGTAGATTGCTTTAACCAATCATTTATTTTGGTTTCAGATCTATCCTTCCTCTTTGAGAAGAGAGTTAACTAGCCACAAATACTTCTGGTTCCTGAATTAGTTCTAGGATAGATTATATTTTCTGTTGTCTTATCTCTGGCACTTGCCATTGGTCTCAGAATTGTGTTCTTGAGTAGATAGGCATTCCTTTGAAAAATAAACATGGGATACAGCTTTTGTTTCCTGATTAATGTCTTATACCAGCCATTGATGATTGGATCTCCACATTATAGCTTTAATTATTAATATTCGTGAATAAATTGCTCCTGCGTTGTTGGACTTTTGTTCACCATAATGTTGATAAATATGCATTCAATTTCTAGGTTGGATTGCTAATTACTGAGTTTTTGTTTTATTTAGTATCGTGTGGAATCAATGATGCTACGAATTGCCAAACCAATGAATTACATTGCTGTGACACCTGGTGTTCAACAGCGAGCTCAAATGAGAGCTCCTCAGTGCATTCCTTTAATAATGGAGCCAGAATCCCGTTTCTACAGTAATACTGTCCTTGTGCTAGATTTTCAGTCTCTATACCCATCCATAGTGATAGCATACAATTACTGCTTTTCCACATGCTTGGGACATATAGAAAACTTTGGGAAGTAAGTATTAATCCTTTAAATCTCTGTGCGTGGTTGTATTGCTAATAGAATAAATGATTAGCACTCTTTTTCAGATTACATAAGTGACTATAGAATTCTAGGATACTTAAAATTTCTCTTTTAAAAAACTTTCTTGCCCATAAACAGATAATACAGGTAGTCCTTGCTTAATAAGTACCGTATTTTTCGGAGTATAAGACGCATTTCTCTCCCCCCCCCAAAAAAAAAAGTTGCTGAAAATTTGGGTGTGTCTTATACTTCAAATGTAGCTTTTTCAGACCTAACGAGGCGCTAGCGAGTGAACCTATCTTTGCAGGCTTTTTTCATTGCTACTCCCTCCGAATACGCTTTTTCTTTCAGCCCTAAGTCTTTGCAGGCTTTTTCATTGCTACTCCCCGCAAAGACGCTTTTTTTCCCCAGCCCTAACCAGGGGATAAAATAATGTGCTGAAGCTGACCAGACTAAGGACGCTAGCCAGATGAATACCTGGTAGGCAGATTTCCCCCCCTATTTTCCTCCCCAAAAACTAAGGTGGGTCTTATACTCCGGTGCGGCTTATACACCAAAAAAGACGGCAGTTGTTTAACAAGTGCTCAAATTTACAAGGACTTCAGAAAGGGTGCTTTCTGGCCTGCAAAGCAGTTAAGAGTGAGTCACTGTTGAAGGACTGCCTGCTGTGAGGGAATCTCAGCTCTTGGCTAAGAGCTCTCAGCTCTCAAAGGGCTGCTGATCAGAGTGGGAGCAAATCTCGGCTCCATATGGAGTTGAGATGTCCTCCCAGCAGGCAGCTCTCTTGGTCTCTCTCCTTAACAACTGGGAGTGCTGGGGTTGTGTCGATCACATGGGCATCTCAATTAATAGCTGCTTTGCTGAAGGATCCAGATTCCAGTCCCAATTATGATCGTAAGTCAGTGACCACCTCTATATATGCAAATTTTAAAATGCAATATAACTAAGTGATATAATTGACAATCTGGAGAGAATATTTGCTTACACAAAAAGAGATAAAGAAAAAAATATGGTGACTGCAGATTCAAATATATCATATTTTACTAATTATATTAATTTATTACATGATTCATATAAATAGGCTAAAAGGGTACCCTACATAACTCCTAACAATGAATTACAATTATTACATGAATAATGAATACAAAGTATTTTTTTTATCTAAAAAAAGATCAGTAATCTAAATTTATTGAGAGAAATAAGTGAGATATCAGCAACAGAATGAAACTGGTATTTTTCTCTAAAGAAATTTATGAGTACAACTCTACTGTTGCTGATGGATTAAAAGCATCCTATTTTCCCAAACTTCTAATTAATAGAACAGGGTTTATCTGTTGGCTTTATTTTGAAGTGTTATTGTTGAGGATATTGTTGTTTTAGTCTGTTGTAAGAAGTTTGGTACTTTTGCTCAATTGAAAAGAGAGGCAAAAATGTATTCATACTTAACTGAAACGAGACCAAAAAAAATTAAGATAGATAAGGAGAAAATAGTAGGCAAAGAAGTGAGTGAATGAGCTTTTGCAGCAGGAAAAGCTGGATCATGAAAGGGACTGAAAAGATGGACTTTTTAGAACAATTCATTCTTCCTTATTTTTTTAGAAATGATGAATTTAAATTTGGATGCACATCTCTGAGAGTGTCTCCTGATCTGCTACACCAGCTTCGACATGATATCACAATCTCACCCAGTGGAATAGCTTTTGTTAAGGTACTTAGTTTTATTTAGCAAATAATGTTGTGTTTGTAAAAGCGACTTTTTGTTTATATTTTATCTTTAATTGTAAATAAATTCAGTTTCATACTGTAATAGTTATGGGAAATACATTATAGAATTTTAGGGAAAATAATAGATATTGATAAACAGTATTGAACTTTACAAATTAGTCGTCCTTTCAGCATTTAAAAGTGTGTGTGCTTGGCTTCAGAATGATGTGTCATCCAAAGAAGAGATTCATCCCTTGTCAGCCCTTAGGAAGAAAAACAAGGGAGAATGGTCTCTCTGATTCTGATTCTTACTGATTCATAGATTTAAAAAAAAAAATTAAAGTAAGAAACTTAGTTTTAATCAGAAATTGGATAGAGAATTGAAGAAGAAATAACAAATTATCCTGCTTTGACTTTGTTGGATCCCTTTCCTGTTATTAACCACAAGTTAATCTTCTTCCCCTAAGAAAAGTAAAAAATAACAGGCAGAGGAGAGCTTTAGTGAAATGAAAGGACTGCTTAAGGTCTGTCATATGAGGCTGTCATACTCTCAAAAGTCAAGTTGATCGGATAAGAAATTGAGTAGAAAGTAGACATTGTATTTGAACTCCCAAATGTCAACCACAAAATTCAGCCCCAAAGGTACACAATAAAGTACTCATTTCACAAAAAGGAAAATTTAATACTCAGATATTAGCTTATTCACCCATATTGCTGCAGAATTGCAAGTAACATATTCCTACCTCAAAGAAAGAAATGAAAATAACACATCATTTCCATAACTACCCTACTCACAAGGGGTCCTAAGCTATCCTAAAGAAAGCAGATGGAGCCAAGCATTCCCGTGTATGTATAAATAAATAGAAAAGTTAAGTGGAAACCATGAAGGGTGTCAATTAAAATATTAGCGACATTTGGGGACAGTTTGCCTCAACATATCACTAAGAAAAAGACAGTATTTACATAAGGATTAATAGTGCTATTACTATCAATCTTTCAATTGTTGCTTTTGTTTTGTAACAGCCTTCTGTAAGGAAGGGAGTACTGCCAAGAATGCTGGAAGAAATTTTAAAGACTAGAATAATGGTGAAGCAATCAATGAAAGCTTACAAACTTGACAAAACTATCACTCGAATGCTTGATGCACGTCAGCTTGGCCTTAAACTTATAGCAAACGTCACTTTTGGTTATACAGCTGCTAATTTTTCTGGAAGGATGCCATGTAGTGAAGTAAGTAATATAAAACAAAATATTAACTTGTTAACAATAATGGAGGCTCATTTTGATATAGTGCTTAAGGCACTAGAAACCTTTCAGATCTACTTCTGCATGAAGCTAAAAGGTGACCTTGAGTCAATCACTCTCAGGCCTAGGAAGAGAGTGATCTTGGGAAGAGGTAAAAACTTCCAGAAATCCCTGCTAAGCAAACTACAGGGACTTGTCCAGGCAGTCATGGGGAGCCAAAAACTGGATCAAAGGCACACACAAATATAGTGTAACACATTAGAATAAAAAAGGCTTGGTTTACTAACACTAGTACAGGAATGCTGATTTAGTTCAGATAATTCTGAGAACACATAGAACACAGAATAACAGGGCTGTAAGCGGGTTGGAGGCCGTCTAGTCAAACCCTTTGGTCATGCAGGAGTGTCTATACCATTTGGACAAACGGTTATCTAATCTCTCTTTGAAAACTTCCAGTGATGGAACATCTACAACTTCTGGAGGCAAGCCATTCTACTGATTAATTGTTTTACCTGTCAGAAAATCTTCACTTAATTCTAGGTTGTAGAATAGGTCGACCCCCTCTTCTCTGTGACAGCCCCTCAAATATAGGGAAACTGCTGTCATGTCACCCTCTTCATTAGACTAGACATGCCTAATTCCCACAAAACAGTTCATCATATAGTTTAATCCCCAGACCCCTTATCATATTATGTTCCTCTTCTCCACACAAACTGCACAAAACCAAATCCACGGGTATAGAAGAGGTGGTACCTGGCTCAATAGTAGCAATTGTGAGAGGGACTTTGGAGTCCTAGTAGACAATCATTTAAATATGAGTCAGCAGTGTGCTGCAACTGCCAAAAAAGCCAACTCATTTCTAGGCTGCATTAACAGAGGGATACAATCAAGATCAGGTGAGGTGCTAGTATCACAGACCTTGGTAAGAGCACACTTAGAATATTGCATCTAGTTCTGGTTGCCATAATATAAAAATGCTGAGACTAAAAAAAACCCAGAGAAGAGTAACAAAAATGATCAGGCAACTGGAAGCTAAAACATTAGAACAGTTGCAGGAATTATGTATGTCTAGTTTAATGAAAAGAAGGTCTAGGGGGTGACATGATAGCAGTCTTCCAATATCTAAGGGCTACCACAACGAAGAGGGGGTATCAACCTATTAGCCAAAGCAACTGAAGGCAGGACAAGTAACGATGGAAACTAATCTAGAGAAACAACCTAGAACTAAGGAGAAATTTCCTGGCAGTTAGAACAATTAATCAGTGGAACTACTTGTCTTCAAAACATGGGTGCTCCAACACTGGAGATTTTTAAGAATAGATAGTACAGCCATTTGTCTGGAAAGGTATATACTCTGATTTCCTGCTTGAGCAATGGTTTTAACTAGAAGACTTTTAAGGTTCCTTCCAACTCTGTATTCTGTAAATCTTTTAAGTAAATTAGAAATGGTTACGAGACATCTAAACTCCTGTTATAAACCTTTCCAGCCATTGAGATCTGCAGCAGAGGTGTTATGAAATTGTTATTGTCACCCTCTGGGTATTTGCCACAGAGGATTTTTCACTTTGTCCTCAAAAGAGCAATTAAAACTGCTTGGGCAGCACTGTTAAACCCATAGATCCAAGGAGTGCCAATTGATGGAAGTAAGAGAAAGGGTCCCTTACCTGTGTAATTTCTGGCTCCAAGGAATAAGTATGTATATTTTGCTAATGCATTTTGAATGTAATGATCAGAAAATTTATTTGAATGTATGTTAACATATTTGTTTAATCATCCATCTTTATTTTTACTCTGCTATAAAGATTTAACAGGATGTGTAGAACAAATCATATAATTTTATAAACAGTAGTAAGAGTATTGTAAGAGAATGAAAAATGCATGATTAGGTGAAAGAAAATATTCTAAGATCTTTGTAATATGTCTTTTTAATCTCCAGATTGCTGATAGTATTGTGCACAAAGCCAGAGAGACCTTGGAACGTGCAATAAAATTAGTGAATGATACAAAGAAATGGGGAGCACGGGTTGTATATGGGGACACAGACAGGTAATTAAGAAGAAGGTTGCCAGCTGGTATTGGGTTTAGTTGTTTTTTGTTCTTTTAATCACATCAGACAGATTCATATGAAACAAACAATGTTAAAAAGTTAGGATATTTATGTAGTTACTTACCAAGCACATCTAAATTATATTAAAGTAAGCAAAATATCTTTACAATCCCCAAGGCATGTCCAAACTTTTGAGCACCCCAACATTTGAAAAGGGATGTGGTGGCTCAGTGGCTAAGACACTGAGCTTGTCGATCAGAAGTTCGGCAGTTCAGCAGTTCGAATCCCTAGCGCCGTATAATGGAGTGAGCTCCCATAATTTGTCCCAGCTTCTGCCAACCTAGCAGATCGAAAGCACGTAAAAAATGCAAGTAGGAAAATAGGGGCCACCTTTGGTGGGAAGGTAACAGCGCTCCGTGCACCTTCGGTGTTTAGTCATACCGGCCACATGACCACAGAGATGTCTTTGGACAGCGCTGGCTCTTCGGCTTAGAAACGGAGATGAGCACCGTCCCTAGAGCTGGAAACGACTAGCACACATGTCCGGGGGAACCTTTACCTTTAACCTTTGGAAATTGAAAGTTGAAAAATTTGACACACCATATAATATAAGAACTTTTGAATCTGTATAAGAATTTAGTTCAAACAGTAGAATAGAAAGTTGGCAGAATTTCTTCTTCTTCAGGAAAAGGCAAAATTAGAACTAAAGCAGAAACAGTCTGGATATCCAGGACTATAATTTGTGCAGAAGTGCCCGAATGCCTTTTGCCATGTTATAAACTCTTACTGTGCTGCTTAAACGATTATGGGGGAAATTAAATAGCCAATACTCTTGTTTTAGCATGTTTGTACTACTGAAAGGAGCTACCAAGGAACAGTCATTTAAAATTGGTCAAGAAATTGCTGAAGCAGTAACAGCTACCAATCCCAAACCAGTCAAATTGAAGTTTGAAAAGGTAAGACAAGTTTGAAAAGATATTTTTGCCCTCAAGATAATTTAACTATTCATTTCCTCATGTAACATTTCAAAACATTTTAATTTTTATAACAATTTCACTGTGCTTATATTTATGGACATTGTCACTCAGAGTCTAAATTAAACACTTTGTAGGAAGATTACATCTAAGCTTTTTTTATGAAGGGTATATAGTTTTAGAAACATTTGCATTTTTGATATGTTTGCAATTTCTAATGTTTGTTTCCCTGTTATAGGTTTATTTGCCATGTATATTGCAAACCAAAAAGAGATATGTTGGTTATATGTATGAAACGTTGGATCAGAAAGACCCAGTATTTGATGCAAAAGGCATAGAAACTGTCAGAAGAGATGGTTGTCCTGCTGTTTCCAAGGTAAAATAGACATGGAAGTATGCATTTTTGTTAGCGGGTTCATTCTTTAGTTGAAGAAAGTACCAATTGTAAAAGGAGGGATGACTTCCTTGTAAATTGTCCAGAGCATTTGATGATACACAAGTGCAGTAATGTTACCAAATGCCACCATCATTTCAAGTATCTTTAAATGGATTTTGAAAGGACAACTGAAAACATGCTTGCTTTTTCTTTTCCAGATACTTGAGCGTTCCATTAAGCTACTATTTGAAACACGTGATATAAGTCATATCAAGCAATATGTGCAAAATCAGTGCATGAAATTATTAGAGGGGAAGGCTAGCATGCAAGACTTCATCTTTGCAAAGGAGTACCGAGGAAGTTCTGCATACAGACCTGGTGCTTGTGTTCCAGCTCTAGAGATCACAAGGTAGTAACAATAAGTAATAGGATGCTAATATTCCATTTGATATTAAATCATTTATATTAGGGTGAGTAGGAAGAAATACTTGGATATCGTCCAGGAATATTGAAAAGTTTCATTTTTCATATTAAGGTATAAAAAGTAGAGGTTTTTTTGTAGATTCACATTTTTACTATCAGCCAGGTCTGAATTCGAATAAATGAATGAATGGCCTTCATTACAGGTAATCTTCAACTTATAACAGTTTGTTCAGTGATCATTTGGAGTTGCTGTGAAAAAAATGATTTATGACCATTTTTCACACTTAACAACCATTGCAATCTGTGGTTATGTAATCAAAATTCAGACATTTAGCAACTAGCCTATATTTATGACAGTTACAGTGTCCCGGGGTCATGGGATCACTCATCAACTGTGTTACTAACTTAACAACTGCAGTGATTCATCTAACAACCATGGCAAGGAAGGTTGTAAAAACTCACTTAATAACTATCTCACGTAGCAACAGAAATTTTGGGCTCAGTTGTGGTTATAAGTTGAGGACTAACTGTATTTTTATAAATAATTCAAAATGGCGAACATACCGAATATTCCTTCAGCCTCCCATTTTTCCCACAACAACCACCCTTTAAGGTGGGTTGGGCTGAGAGAGAACGACTGGTCTAAAGTCACTCAGCCAGCTTTTATGCCTGACTCACAACTCACAGTCTCCTGATTTCTAGATAGGAGCATTAACTCCTAGATCAGTGTGACTCTTATAGCTTTATCTTGTCTTAGTTTCCTTATCTTAGTTTTAAAGTATGATTCTTTCATTTTCTATATTTTGCATAGTAATAATTGATAGAAGTAATGTAAAGGAATTGCAAGAAATAAATTTAAACTGTCAGGTAAAATTAAAGTGTCTTTGAATTTTGGGGTTTCTGTCACTTCCATGTGCAACAGATGGATTTTGAAATCTAATGTTGTATCTCCACACAGAAAGATGCTTGTTTATGACCGACGGTCTGAACCACGTGTTGGTGAAAGAGTTCCGTATGTCATTGTTTATGGCATGCCAGGATTGCCTCTCATACAGTTGGTTAGACGGCCCATTGATGTTTTGCAAGACCCAAATCTGAGGCTGAATGCAACCTACTACATAACCAAGCAGATTCTTCCTCCCCTGGCTAGGATCTTATCTCTCATTGGCATAGATGTTTTCAGTTGGTATAATGAATTACCAAGGGTGAGTAAGTGAAGTAGTTAATATAATGCATGATTGTAACAGTGGATGTGAAAAAATGAGGTATATTTACAATATACCAATTTTAAAATGTATCAAATTACCCGGGTTTCAGATTGAATTTAATATTTAAGAGTGGCAAGATTTCAGCTGAATTATTCAACTTTGTTACTTCCTCTTTTACTGCTTCAGATGTCAGATAGTTTTTTAAATAATTTTTTTTCAATACAACTAGTATTGAATTATTCAACACTGGCTATATTAAAGAAGCGTCAGATTTCCAGCAGCTGTTTCATTGTGTTAATGGCAGAAATGATGGACCTTTTAGAGAACATTACCACCCTCAAAAAGTTTCCACCACAATAAATTTTTTAAATATTATATTCCTGTGGCTCTTTGATTTAATTTAATTTAATACTTTGGAGATTCCATTGGCTCTCCCTTAAATCAAACCATACCTTCAAAACTGCGAAACTTAAGCTCCCAAAGATAAAATAAATTGGTTGACCTTTGCTAACAGTTCTTGATACATATTAAGGAACGTAGAATGACAAGACATAGTGAGGAAAATATAAATGAAGATAACGTGATGCTGACGGAGGAAAAGCTTTTGTACATATGTATCCTACTAAATATATTTTACTTTGTTTGATGTGCCATATAGATCCAGAAAGTGTCCACAATGTCTCGCACTGAGCAAGAATGCCGAAAAGGAACAATTTCCCAATATTTCACCACCCTACATTGCCCTGTGTGTGATGAATTGACACAGCATGGAATCTGCAATAAATGTAGGAGCCAACCACAGCATGTTATTGTAATGCTAAATCAGGAAATCAGAGAGTTGGAGCGTAAACATGAACAAATAACCAAGGTGGGAATAAAACTGGTAGAGAATAATAGTCTGTTTAACGTTTTGCAACTGGGACACATTACTTGAAACAAATAATTTATGGATTTTCAGAAAAGGTTTTCTAAAAGATTGAGCAAGATACTCAGATAAACTGACACGCTAATTGTAACTATTAGACCGTTTTCTAGATGCATGTGGTAGGGAGGCTGGAACTCTTAAAAATATTTTAAATATTTTCTAAAAGAGTAAGAAGAAAAAATAACATACTTTTTATGTGGAAAGACGGGGAGCTTTGTTTAGTGCCTTTACTCAAAGAGAATTTGGGGGATAAGATTTATTTTAATATTTCACATTTTTCTGACTTGTACTGTAATATCTGCAGTAAACCATGATAATGACAAAGTGTCAACATATAAAAATTATGTTGTCACTCAAATGACAACATTATGTAATTGTGTCTCAATGTCTGATGGATACAAAAAGCATGGCACTTTTGTGATGTCAAACAGCATCCTCCCGAGGGTGCTAATTGCATAGGATTATGAGAAAGTATGTAAAAATCATTGTTCTCTTCATGGCACTTTATTAAGGAGACTGCTTTTTTTTTGCTCTTAATTTCTATCCGGAGAGCATTTAAACAAGCAAGAGGCATTCTACATTTAGTCAGAAGGTGGGATGTGCTGATCAGCCTAAATGTGGTCTATATCAATGCTATATGTTATTCCTTACTCCATTCTGTCAGATTTCTTTTTATTTTTGCTCTAAGTTTTAATTTTAACTAAAAGATAAGTTTCCTGTGATTTTTTTAAAAAAAGCCTGGAAGGAAACCCATAATCATTCTGTGTATTTTTCTTTAATACAAATTTCAAAGTACCCAATTTACGCCATAGTGAATACTTTCTAAAAATCACATTTTTCAGAAACATGTGTTTTGCATATATCGTTCCCAACTATATTGTTCTGTACCAAATATGAGAGTATACAGAATGTACCCTAGTGCATGTCTGTACACTGTTCCTGGTTATGCTGTAATTAGGTCCAGATTGGCAAAATTATAATATGTCACTTCAAAGGAAAAGAGTGGCAGATTTTTTTCCATTCCATTTTTTCCCAATTCCCTCTCTCATTGCAACATCTTATGTAGCTACATAGAGGCTACAAGGCTGAAAGTTAGACTGGATAGAGGGGAAAAATCCCAGATGACTGTTGACAAGAAAACATTCCAGGTAGTCTTCGACTTACAACGATTTATTTAGTGACTGTTCAGAGTTACAACCGCAGTGAAAAAAATGACTTATGACTGGTTTTCATACTTACAACCATTGCAGCAACTCAAGAGTCACATGGCACTTGGCAACTGGCATATACTTATGATAGTTGCACTGTCTGTCTGTCTGTCTGTCTATCTCAGAGTCATATGATCACTATTTGTAACCTTTCCCAGCCAGCTTCTGTCAGACAGTCAATGGAGGAGGCCAGATGCACTTAGAGACTGCATGATTCACTTAACAACATTGGCAAAAAGAAAAGAAAATTGAGCAAAACTCACTTAACAACTGCCTTGCTTAGCAATGGAAATGTTGAATTCAATTGTGGTCTAAGGCAAGGACTACCTGTAATATATTAATGTAATCATTACAATTTGGCTTTGGGAGACTTTATCTTTTAGCATATAAAAAGGTTTCATTTATCTAGTAAGGTTGGATCAGTTCATAGTCCTCTGGATACTGGCAAGCATTTTAGGCATGCACTATTTTTCAGTAAAGAAACTTATGTCAATATTTTGGAAATTATAGCCTTAGCTAATGATTGAGTCCAGTATAAATTTTGTTTTAATTTTTATAACAAATTCATCCAGTGGACCATATGTTCCGTTTACCATTATGCATTCTTAGCAGTCTTCAACACTGTTTCATTCTGATTTTCACAGATCTTCAGGAAATCATGTATTTTCATGCATGAAATCAGAACCGCCTTGTGTCAATCCTTAGAGGAGGAATAGACAGTGTAGTCGCCCCTGTCCCAGGCATACAATACATACAAGCTTTTTCCAACTAGAAACTTGAAAGATTGTACAATTTCATGGATTATGAGCATTTTAACGTCTTCTTCATTATTCTTTGATGACCACATTACTATTGACCTGCTTTAGAACCATTTGAGATGTTCCTGATCAGTGGCCATCTTAGTTTTCCCAGCCTCCTTTTATTTATTTATTTATTTTCTCAGCGAGAGTCTGAGAAAATTTAAATGTCTTCTTTTCTATCTGGTCTTGCGCATAATTACTTTGAACAGAAATAGCCATATACTGTCTTATGCTAATTATTTTTTCCCAGTTAAGTGTATTTTGCACTAATTAATTATATATTCCTCTAGATATGCAAGAATTGTACAAGTTGCTTTGATCGACAGATACCATGTGTTTCATTGAACTGTCCGGTGCTTTTCAAAGTCTCCAGAGTGAGCCGAGAACTATCTAAGGCACCATATCTTCGTCAACTACTTGATCAGTTTTAGATTGCCTAATGTCACAGGATTCCAGGTGCTATTTTTGTTTTCAATGTTTACCACTCTAAAACTGTCCTGCATGGTCCTTCAATTTCATCTTGTCCAGGATTTTCATACATTGTTGATGTGTTCCAAAAATAATGAATGTTTGTTCTAAGTAAATTAAAAATAATTTGATAATATGTTAATAATTCATGTTTAATGATGCCATTCTTTTGCCTTTTTAACATTGTTTATAATACAAATGTTGAAATAACTGTGTTAACATCTTGTAAACCCATTTCAGAATTTAAAAAAATGTTCCTGTGGATTTCTGTAGTAATACTGAAAATCTTTGGGAAACTGCTATTGTGTTTTATTGAACTATCAGGATATGTGTTACCGATATCTCATCAACTTTAAATTTTGACTGCAAAATATTTTGTAAATACACTTTTTTACTTTTCAAATAACTGATTAAAATAACGTGCAATGAATTTTATACAATTTTAAAGTTGATTGGGATATTTCTTCATTTTGCTTGATTCCAAGTAGATTTGTTGTTTTGATGAAACTGCAAACAGTAGTAAGTGTAGCATTTTTGAAACATTTTCTAAAATCACTGTCTTGCTTTGGCTATTAATGGGGGCATTGTGAGGAACTGTGCAAAGACATTTTTGTTATAAAACTGTGGGACTGTTGCAATACTTTAAATAAAAAATCCATTTTTGCTTTTGTATAGACATTTCTATTGCTTCTAAATATGCTTAAATATTTCATTATGTACTGTACAGTTAAAATTTATTTGCCATCATAAGAAAATGTGTATTTAGAATATTTGTATAACTGTATAAAATAAGAAATTATGTGGTCACAGTACATTTTTTTAATTGGAAATCATTTTGTTTTTAAAAATTATTGCAACCATAGTAAATTTAATAAAATCAAATAAATGTGCATTTTTAAATCTCATTGTAGTTGAACTGGAATGTTTTAAACAATGTTACTAAATTGACATGAATTAAGAGTTCTCTTTAATGAATAGAAATTGCTCAGTGTTGCTAGATAATATCTAGCTTCTAGAAAGGGGATGTGAGGGTCCCCAGCTCATATTAGGGCTTCTTATTGTATGTGATTGTCCCAATAAGTATCCTTATTTAAAATCCTAGTCACTCCAGGATACTTATTGGGACAATAACCATTGAATTGGATCTAGAACCAAACCACTGGCCAGTACAGCAAATGTAGCACAGTTGTCAAGACTGTTAAAGTGGACCTACCAGTAGGTAGACAAGTTTCATATTATGGACTCATTACAGCTTCATGATTGTTCCAAAAGCTGCCCCATGTAAAGTGTGCTACATCCAATGTGATGAATGCCTCAGTCACTTTTGTCAAGGCCTCCCAATAGAAAAAGGCTTGAGATGATACACCAGCAAAAACTGGTCATGGTCTCCACCTGATGCTATCTTTCATCTAACAATGTGCCTTGCCCCAATCAACAGCTTCGTTTAAATGTTAACAGGGAAGAAAGCTGAGCCCTGTGAAACAACCCCAGGTACAACCATTCATTCCCATTGCACAAGTGGGAATCAATCCATGGTTAATTCACAAGTGTTATAGCAAAGAAGAATGGTATTAGAAAGAAATTCCTAAAGAGAGACAAGAACTCATTGCTTTTCCTTTTGGTGAACTCTATGGTCAACACATTCAGTACCATATTTATATTGTACCATCTAAAACTTCTCCAGGCTTCAAGCAAAACATGAATATTTGTTATTATCAGTATAGTACCGTATTTTTCAGAGTATAAAACACACCGGAGTATAAGACGCACCTAACTTTTGGGGAGGTAAACAAGAAATAAATCTGCCTTCCAGCAATTTGCCTCCCAGAAAACAGTACAGATGATATACACTGTTTGCTGCGTATTTCTGTGCATGTGTGCCTGACCCATAGAAATAGCAAAGAATTGGAGAAATGTACATTAAGGCAGTATATTAAT
>JANHFT010008358.1:80477-93656 GCA_032467955.1 Pseudoxenodon macrops | reverse complement strand
AGAGAGAGAGAGAGAGAGAGAGAGAGAGAGAGAGAAAGAAAGAAAGAAAGAAAGAAAGAAAGAAAGAAAGAAAGAAGGAAAGAGAGAAAGAGAAAAAGAGAAAAAGAGAGAGATACCTGTTTCCCAGAGAAAAGAAAATACCGAGAGCCACAAAGCCTGGGTAGGCGTGGCTGGCGGGGTGTCATGTGACTGGATGGGAGAGAGTGATGTCGAGGCCCGCTCATATTTTGTGGCTCCTGGTGTTTTCTTTTCTGTGGGAAACAGGTCCAATTGGCTCTTTGAGTGTTTAAGGTTGCAGACCCCTGAACTAAATAGATAAAATAAAATATCTCCATTAAACATTCAGATCGTATGTAAAGTGCTACTATATGCACTCTTAATGATGCAGGGATGTATAATATAATTTTCCCAATACTGTACACCATTTCACAACCCTATGCCATTTTACAAACTACTTTGAACAATCTTTTCAAATTTGAAAAAGATCTGAATGATTTTCTCTTGAACGAATGATGTAGAGACATATGGAGGTAACCTTGAAGAAGGAATGCAAGGGCAGTTACATAAGCATTAACTTAGTCCTAAAAGAGAAGAAAGTATGACAAAGAAAGTCAAGATTGTCTGGCTTTGATTTGCTTAAGTATAAGGTTCAGAGGAGAAAGAGAGAAACTGTTCAAGATTCTGTTCCTATACACTACAACCCTAAAACAGAGTTCCTGTGATCTGTGTAGAATCTGTTTACCTCAAGGCATTGACAAATAGGCAGAAAAGAGTTCATAGCTCAAGAGCAGTCCATGCAAAATCTCATTATTTTCTTGAATATACAATAATCCCTGGGATAAGATGTTTTCTCACTTTTAATACAAAAACAAAATAGAGCAATATGAGAAAATGTTCATTACACAAAGGCCCACTTTACCCCAGAAATGGCTGCTTAAATCATACTTGATGACACAACATGATCTTAAGGGTGCTGTTGGGCTCTAGCCAATGGCATAATTTAAATATGACATCATTTTAGTCAAAACACTAAAATTATGGCATATTTAAAAATTTATCCTAGCACTTTAGAATCCAACAGCACCCTTAAGATCATGATCTGTTCTGTCGTCTAGCATGATTTAAGACAAGATCATGATCTAATGATAGGAAGTTGGGAGGTTGGGCAGAAGAAGTATTAGAGTTGTCAAATATACTACAGGCCAATTGCATTTTGAAAAGTCAGTGAAAATTAGTATTCTTACCGTACAAAGGAGCTTGAAAAGAGCCCAACGAAAGCCACAGCTGCTCCTACTACAGCTACTTTTCGACAGCCAAATATGTTGGTAAATACACTGACAATGGGAGAACAGAAGAAAATCATCCCCATCGATAAAGAATTCACCAATGCTACAGAAAAGATTACAAATAAGAATTGATTTAGCATGGCAGGTTTGATAATAGGCAGTGTAATTTATTCCAGTTTTCAGGTAGCATGAAACAAAATCTGGCAAGCGAATAATAATTTGTATGTTGAAATACCTCAGGTGGACTTGAAGTTTAACATTTTAAGAGATAGGAACTGGTATAGACATGTTTTATATAAATTTGAAAATACTTATAAAGTTATATTATAAAAATTTATTGAAAACCAACCAGAGGGTTGGAAGTGGGAGATATATAAATTATTGTATATGCATAAATAAATATACAGATAAACCATTATTTGAAAGACTGTTTTCCATATTTTTTAATGAGATTTTGACATGACAGAAACAATTTGTTGAGAATAGAAATGGATATTATATGATTTCCTACTTACACAAAGACTGATACTGCAGAAAGATCCTTTATCAATTACAACAATCTGAATATCTTTTCTGTCCATATGTCAATAAGCATTGTACTTCTCAAAGACTCTTCTGGAGGCTAATTTAGAAACTGAGACTGCAGAGTATAGCAGAACTATTTATAGAAGTTTTTATTGCTGATTTAATTGCTTTTGTAAATAACTATAATTTGATATTAAAATATCTCTTAACAAGATGCTTCTTGTTTAATTAATCTTTAAGAGATGAATGCTTTTCATATTTTCCCTTTACATAGAATGTTTCACACACAAAACACGTACACACAAAGACTGACATAGAGAACTTATTTCCTGATTGTGCAAATCAAATAACCATAGGAAACGTAACTAACATGAAAAAGGTTTCATGTGGTTTTACTGGAAGTTGATTAGAAATCATGTAGTCTTGCATTTTATAGATTAGAACTTCAAGCAGTTGGGACCAGTAATTGTCAGGTGCAAGTAATCAGGAATAGGAGTTGAGTTCAGAGCACTAAGTCTTTTACATGCTACCGATACACAAAAATTCAATCTACTAATTGTCAAACCAAATTGGCATTAGATAAGGGTCAATGGAGTGAGAACATAATGACTCCAAACTGACGACACATTTGACCCCACTATCAGGCATACTCTGCTCATCTCCTACAGTAATTCTGTCACTAAGCAATGTAGTCATAAAATAAAATATCATGTGACCATACCCAGTTTATGATATCAGTTCCAGCTGCTGCCATTAAGTAAATCACCTTAGTCAATAAGAATGAAGTAATATGACCACAACTTGAGACTTCCTGTTGGCTTTCCCATTGACTTTGCTTGTTGGAAGCAAGCTGTGAGGTCACAAATGGTGATTCTTGACCACGGGTACACTGCAACAGTCGTAAATTCAAGGACTAGTCATAAATCTCCTTTTCAGTGCAAATGTACCTTTGAATAGTTGTTGAACAAATAGTCAATAAGCAAGGACTACTTGTAATTTATAAAAAGACTGTGTGAGCCTAGCTGAAATTTGCAATCCACTCCAATATATTGTACCTGAACTCGCATTGCAAAATTACCATAGGTTAAAACTATGGATGGTGATGATTACTTACAAACTGAACAGAATTATTCATAGATTTTTCGAAAGAGAAAATACTAGTTAAATACTTAGTAACGCTTTAGATATAACCTTTATCAACTAATATTGATTATAGTTACTAAATTAACTATAATTCAAGGATATGGTAATGAAAATAACTTTTTATGGCTTTGAACATGTATATCTGCAAGACTGCCTGCTCCAAATGGAATCTGCCCATCGATTCATCTTCAAAGACCCACAGGCAAATCTTATCTATGGTAAACCTTCTCTTCTGGAACTGCTGGTCCATCATCCATATCAATGTTCTGCAGTGGTATTAATATTCAGATGTTTTATAGAGTACAGATGGGCAGTTTTTTTTGAAGTCAGGGCTGAATAACTCATTGCAAATAGTTTCAGCTCCAAGGGGGTATACAATGAAGTCACTGTGGGTAGAGCCAAATGCACTTAATCTTTTTTTTTAAAGGTTTTGTGGGGACAGTGAATATTAAATGCAAAATTGCTATGCTTAAAATGCAAAATTACTAACTTAAAAGGGTTAACAAAAAAAAAAAGTCTACACCACCCATCCAAAGTCAAAAGTTTTGCTGCTACATTTTGGGAGGCCTCCCAACTGGTCTCTCCCAGATTACTATTCTCCTACAGCTATCAATAGAAGGGAAGCAGGCAGGGCTCTGTCCCTCATATCCAGCTGTATGCTAATGAGCTGAAACTCTGGAATGATGCTGTTTATAAATTTTAACAATCAATCCCCATGAGCTGCAAAAAAAAAACCTCAACTACAGACTGCATGCTAAGGGTGCACTTTTAAACCATTAAGATCCTAAAGCCTCATTAGACTCAAGTGTTCCTTTAAAAAGTAATTTAGAGAAAATGAATGGTGTAAAAGAGGAAAACATTTGGAGCATACAAATCTTTAGCACCTTAGAATCCCAAACATATGAGGTCTTTCTTATTTATACTGGTGGTCTTCAGTTAGCAACCATTTATTCAGTGACAATTTGAACTTATGACAGCATTGAACAAGTAGTACTTACAAATACTCCCCCAAATTCTGGCTAATGGACAGCTCCTGCAATCATGTCATTGTGATTGGAGTGCTCAGCAACGGAACCACATTTCCAACTCCTGTAGCATCTTGCAGTCACATAATTGTAATTTGCAACCTTCCCTGTCAACTTTCTACAAACAAAGTTGATGGGGATTGAAGTCAGCAGGAAGTCAGAAGTCACAGTCACGTGAAGTTTTTGCTTAACAAATCATGGTAATTCACTTAACGATGGCAACCATGGACCGGCAGAACTGTCATTACTAAATGGCAGACTCGTATAACATCATCGTACTTTACCGCACTTTACAACTAAGTCATTTAACAATGGAAAGTCTGGTCCCAATTATCATCATTAAGGAAGGATACCTGTATGCTGTTTCACAGTTTCTAAGGCCAAAGGCAAAATGGAATTGAGCATTTATGGACTGGGCCTTCGCCTACTTAAAAAAGAATATATTTTATTATGAGTAGTCTGCTCTTTCAATAGAGCCTCTATACCAGAAAGTAGCCCTCCCACAATTTTGATTATGCTGGCTGTGAAATGTGGAAAAGCTATCATACAGGGTATAGCGACATCATGCCCACTGGGATAGCTAAATTATGCACAAGAATTAATAACTAAATTGCCTTCTAATGTTTTATTTGTGGAACAAACAATAAAGACAGTGTAAGCATATTCTGCTGCAAGTTCTATTTAGTGTTAGAGTAAATTAGTTTCAGATACTACTGTGGAAATTTGTGAATTTTACATAATGACTCATATTGGGGGGGGGGATGAACATCCCCAGAAATATCAATATTCTGATAAAATACCTTATTTGGCATTTTAAAGGCTTCTTGCCCTTACAATATTTTTTAATTTGATGTAGAAAGCCTGCAATAAATTACAATTTTGGACCTAGACTCAAAAGGCCCTCACAAAATCAGTGAGTAATTTTGAGTCAAATATTCTTTTTCAATCTAATTTATCTATACTGGCCATACATCCTTTATTATACAATAGAGTGCATTATTTCAACAATTTTTTTTAATTTTTTAATTTTTCTTGGTTTTGTTCTTGAATTTTGCAATTCAGTTATAAACAAAAACAAATTTTATCCTTACGAACCTCTTTCATATTTGCCCTCTTTTCAATTGTTTTTTTTTCCAAGAAAAATATTCACTGCATTTATTTTTTCCAAGAAAATTCCTCTGCAATTCAAATTAATTTCATAAAGTCACAGAATGAAAAGTATAGTTAGATCCCATCTCTACATTTGTGGGAGGGGGGGTATGCAGATCTCTACATTTTGGGAAGGGGATAAGCTGGGCTGCCTGCCAATTTGCATGGAAAAAGGAAAAAATAAGCAGAGATAACAAAGAGAAATGGCAGTAGAGAAGGCAGTCAAGGGGGTTAAAATGTTAAAGTACAAACTCTTCTCTTCCTTAAAACGTTAAGCAGTTACATCAAGTAGACCTTCTGTAATGTACTGTAGGTGTCCAAATTGAGACAGATCTGTTCAACTACATTCTTGAAGAATGAACCAAATGTTCAGAGCAAGCATTCTGCTTATATTGTACAAGTTTACCAAGTTCTTTCCTTTTCTAAAATATCTTGTTTCTTGCTGCAGGCAAGGAATATACCACACACACTTGGATTCCATTTTAATCACGCTGTGCAATTTCTCTTCTTGAGGAAGAAAAAAATATATCTGTCAATGTTACCTTTGTCATACATGGTGTTTTAGACACTAATCAAGTAGAAAACAATACAATAATCAAGAACCATTAAGGAAGAAACCACACCCTATCAAACCTGGAAGGACAAGCCACCATATAAGCAAACAGCAAACCTTATACTTACCATGATGATGAACGAAATGTCACAAAGCAAGCTAGCTCATTGACAAACAAGCCCGCAAGATTTTCACATGATTTTATATATTTTGACTTGGCCCTCGCCCTGTTATATTCTCCAATGTCATTTTTTCTATGGAAGCCATTCTAGAATCCTTTTCATTTTGGTTGTCCTTTTTTGTACTTGTTCAAGCCCTACATTATCCTTCTTATATTGCCAGCAGTTTAGCAGTTTGAGTCTCACTGGCTCAAGTTTGACTCAGCCTTCCATCCTTCTGAAGTCAGTAAAATGATGACCAAGATTGTTGGGGGCAATATACTGACACCGTAAACCGCTTGGAGAGCTGTAAGGCACTGTGAAGCGGTATATAAGTCTAAGTGCTATTGCTATATCCTTTGTATAATACACACAGAGTAAGTAGCTGAAAAGAATACAGCAAAACAAAGGAACACAGTGCTGAAGGGTCCTAAAAGACAACAAAAAACCCCAAAACCCTCCAAATTGACCATGTTTGGAACTGTAGAGCCAGGGAGAGAAGCAAAAAAAAAGGATCAACCTAGAATAGTTACAAACTACCTAAAACCAGTCCCCCCCCTTAATTGCTGTTACCCATATCAAATTATAACCAGGTGCTGACTGTTAGCTGAAAAGATTCCTGTGCATAGGCTTTTAGCAATAATTCAGTTAAAGTGAAACTTCATGTGAAGATTTAGTCTTTCATGCTTGATAGGAACATTGTTCTAGGGTCCAAGTTGGTTTCTGCAGTTGGTGTATTGAAAGAGTATGTTTTCACAAAATGTTAAGATAGTATTAATTTATTTATTTTCAGAAAAACAATACTTTGATAAGGAAAATCTGATAATATTTATATCTGCTTTTAGCTTTGTCTCATAGTGACTGACCACATGGCTGCATAAAACTTCAGATATTCCTGAATGACATGTGATTCCTCTACAGTTTTGAAAAAAAGTCAGAAATTACTTTTTAGAACCCCAATTTTGATTCTTCAAGCAGCTTTAGCCTTTGATATAGTAGACAAACTGAACATTCTTTTGAAAAACAGACAAGTTTTATCTTATTTCTCAACAAATGTTGGCATTATCATTTTCCTTGGACTTAGATGCGATTGCAGTGGTGAAATCCAAATTTTTTCACTACCGGTTCTGTGAGCGTGGCTTGGTGGCTGTGGTGAGCGTGGCTTGGTGGGTGTAGCAGGGGAAGGATACTGCAATATCTCCATTCCCACCCCACTCTTGGGGGAAAGACATTGCAAAAACTCCATTCCCACCCCACTCTGGGGCCAGCTAGAGGTGATATTTGCCAGTTCTCCAAACTACTCAAAATTTCTGCTACCGGTTCTCCAGAACCTGTCAGAAATTGCTGGATTTCACCTTGTGCAGTTGTGGTTTTACCTCTGCTCCATTTTTATTCCAGTTAGCTTAAGAACTGGTTCCCATCAGCATGTCTATTTGTATGTTTCTACGAAGAAATTGTCTTTAACTTGAAAACAGTGTTTGATAGCTATGATGAAGCAGATGAATAGTGTATGAATAGACTGAACCCAAATCCAGATAAGACTAAATTTATTTTACTCTCTGGAAGGATAATGGCAGGAAGAAAGAGTATCTCTAGCACAGAAAGAAATAGCTTGGCTGTAATGTATGAAAAACAGTTGAAGAGAGGTTCCACTCCCACTGCAACAATCTTGGTCGATTCTTCCCCAAAACTAAGCAGTCTCAGATCCAATAAGTATTTGGATTGGCTGTGTGGGAAGATCCCAGATGAAGCTAACAGCAAACTATTTCCATATTGTTTGCAAATTGCACAAAATACTCACCAGGAATTTATTCAATAAGTTTTGAAAATAGAGGCATTTTTGAAAAACTTACTTAGACAGAAGGGAGTTGGGGGAAGGGATATCATTTTTGATGCAATGTAGATAAATTCTTTTCTAAAAAATTACTAATGGGTCCTTGCTTCTGTAACTTTCAGGATTTATCATAACATTTGTGTTATGAGTTGATCTTGAAAGAAGCTTGAACTGTAGAGGAAATTATAATCAACGTGTTCTGCTACAATTTTACTGGTTATCATTTTGCTCAAGAACCATTTTCTGAACCATGGTTTACCAGATAAATCTGATACATATCTGCTAAGCATTTCTTTGTGGCCAGCAGTGGTTAATCCAAGATAATTTTATAAAGGAATATTGTAGCCTTAAAAGCACATGCGTGCAGATACACAGACACAGACATACACAGACACACAGACACACTACAGAGTAGACTTAAAGTTTAAGCCTTTGTGAGCCAGAAAAGTATTTAAGCACCATTTAAGTTTTGCTGAAATAGTAATAAATAAAATAGTAATAAATTTAGCAAGGACTATACAAATAGACTTAAAGTTGTTACAACAATGATTCACAACATTTAAATTGGAAATGAGAAAATTAACATCGATACTGGGATTTCGAAGGAGCTAAAACTTAAACCAAACTAAATGGTTGCTAATTTTTTTACTTCTATTTATATTGCTATATACCCATTTTACTTAAAATATTGTGTTTTAGACACTACTTTGAATATCAGAAAAGTATGGCAAATATAGCTGAAAAGATGGTAAAAATGAAATAAATTCTCCATATCCTAGGCCTGAGACACGTTGATTCTATGTCGGGAAATTAGCTATCAATCATTTGAATGCTAGAGAACACAACATTATAAAGTCATTTATAAATACTTTCTCAGAAAATGCTTATAATTGTCTTTTTTAGTAGAAATTTTAAAGTTCTAGGTAAGTTTGATATGCTGTATGAGAAAAGAAGAGAAACTAAGCAACACATTTTCCTTAGCGCATAATAAATTATGCTTTGACCAAATAATTGTATGAATCCAACAGGACAAAAAATTTAAAAGACTTTGGAATTCAGTGGCACATACATTTAATAAATCAGGTGCATTTCTACAAAAGTTTGGCCAATTTTCAAAACTAATTTCCACTCAGAGAAAAAAATATTTATTAATTCCCAAGTAATTGTTCTAATAGTTTCTGTCAGTGAAAGTACTGGATAAGTTTATTGTAGACAAAGAGAGAGCAAGAGAATCAAATTCAAACTGAGAAAGAATTAGATGACCTTAAGAGGAATAACCTGCCCCCAAATGTCATGGATTCTCCATCACTGTAAGTTTTCAAAGAAAATTTGGAACCAGTGTGCCTTTTTGGTAATAGCCCCTGCCTTCTGAGGTGATTCCCTCTTTCAGGAAATCCTTTATCCTCCCACCCTTTTAACTTTCTACAAATTATTAAAAACTTGGTGGTTCTCCGAGGCCTTGGGCTAGGATGGTGATTGATCCCCTTTGGATTTCTTGGTCCTGCTTTCTGATCAACTGCATTCTTTTCTTCTGATTATTTTCATAAAAATATATTTTCCATTTTTAATTGTAAGCTGTGCAAAGGTTCTGTGGAGTTGGGTGTGCTTGAAACTGAATGGATGTATATGGATGAATGGTTTTTTTTTAAAGGAAGTGCTCAATTGGCTTAAACATAATGCAATCTTTTTCATTTAAAGAAGAATGTTAGGCCAGCTTCCGTACAAACAATCGGGGCGCTATAATGATGTACTTTAGGAATCCAGGGACAGGCAGGTAGAGCATCTTCATGGCAGAAATAATGTATCCAGCAAGAAAATAAAAATCAGATAAGGAGTAGTTCAGAACCAGCCAAAGTCATTTTCATTTCTATACTGCATCCATTTAAGAAATGGGCAAATTTCCCAGATTACCATGTGACAAGCTGGTCGCATTCATTGTTTCATGCTGGTTGCATTCATCTTTTCATGCTGATTTTAAAGACAAAAAGAAACCCAAAATAAAAAAGCAATGCAATTTCTCCCATCTTTAAAACCCTGATGCAACATAGCTACAAGGACCATCTAGAGATTCTACACCAGTGATGGCGAACCTTTTAGACACTGAGTGCCGAAACTGCATGTGTGCATGCCCAAGCTGAAAGGTGCGCAGGTGCGCATGCATATGCCAGCATGCTCATGTATGTGCAGGCATGCACACGCATGTGCGGATATGTGCACATGCACAGCAGAGACATGCGCAGCAGAGACCGAAGACCAGTTGGTCAGCTGGAGGCAAAGCCTCCCAACACCCGCAGCACAGCAAGAGGTAAAAAACACCAAAGATCTGATCTGGGATGACGGCGAGCGTGCCAGTAGAGAGGGCTCTGTGTGCCACCTCTGGCATGCGTGCCATAGGTTCGCCATCATGGTTCTAGACCAATTCCTGAGATTTCCTTGGTAAATGTATTTTTTCCAGAGGTGGATTGCAATTGCTTGCTTCCTAGTGCTGAGAAAGAGGCATCCTTGTGCCCAAGAATAGGATGAAAACTCAGTCTCTTGGTTTCTAGCTTTAGTACCAGAGGTGGGTTCCTATTGGTTCAGAACAGTACTACCGAGTAGGTAGTAGGCTGCTGATGACGTCACAGAGCCTGTTCTGCTCCGTGGCTGCCGCCATCTTTTTTTGGGGGGGGGATTTTTTTTTGGGTTTTTTTTTTTCCTTCGGTGCATGCACAGAAGCCAAGTTTCTGACATGGCGCATGCGTCGCCATCTTGTTTTCAGACTTTTTTGGGGGGTTTTGGGGGCCTTTTTTCTACTGCGCATGCGCGCACAGGAGGCATGCGCACACAGCATACCCACGCAGCACAGGAGGCAGCGAATCAGTGGCAAAGTAAGTTAGAACCCACCCCTGTTTAGTACCTCAACCACTACAGCACATTTTAGCATTTAAAAACATCTTGCAGCCAGATCCATTTCTGCAGAAATGTTGTTAGCCAGACCAGTAAATTAGAGGTACGATGCAAATCCTGATTCTAAACTGACCTAAGAAAAGTATGCAGACATAATCTTTTAAATATCACTTTCTAGGGAACATAAGCAGAAAACTACTATTGCATTGGTTACTGTGGGAACAAATGTTCTACCTACATTCTTAAAGAATTCAATGAATGCTGTTAGGAAAAGATAGGAAACTAATAGAAGCCTAGTACAGTATAAAAAGAACTAATACAATATAGTTGCAAGATTTATGTGAAGGAAGGATGGCAATGTTCACAAATGTCAGTATTCCAAGGATCACTACAAGGTGGAAGAAATTAAATTCACATTATTAAAAAAGCTAAATAATGTTGGCTCTGATGAAACTCTGGGTACACTAATAGAAAATTAAAGGGCTGTGTGCTATGCTTGGAAATCATGATCCTACTACTACACTACATCACCACAATAATACTATCCAATATTGTCACGAAAACAACTTGGAGATGTCCATACAGTTGAACCTGAGGAGTCATTTTCTTTTTATTATTTTAATATATTCCAGTGACTTTAAGCATCATTACAAAAATTAAACAAATTTGTCTGTAAAACAAAGTGCACAAAATGAAAGGGGTCTGATCTTCTGTTCCCCCCCCCACTCTAACCACAAATCAGCTATAGTCAGCTGTTACTTCGAGTAGGATCTGGTGGCCCAAACTGTGCTTAGTCATCTCACAGATGGGATGAAATAATCTTGATGAGGGAGGAAAGGGTGAATTCTTTGCTGCAACTGCAGGAAGCCACACATCTAATATTTTATGGAGTGAGACTGACAAAATAATTAACCTTCCACCCACAGGGAAGCTGTGATGATGTTGTTTCTGTTTCCCCTTTATAGTGGAAGAGAGTGCTGGATTGAACGCTTAACCCCTTATGGAGAAGTTCCCCACCCTGTTTAATCACTGAGATACAACAGAAAGCTCTGAGTTTGTAAACTGACATTCAGAAGCCCTACACCTCTTGGTCAAGGATTTTGTTTGGTTTTGTTTAACAAAGCTAGGCACGTTTAAACCCTAAAATAGGGACTCTGAATAGCTTAGTACCTTTGAAGGATTCCAATAAGAAGACTGATCTTGATTTAGAGGCTGTGTACCAATTCTTCAGCAAGAGTTGTATTTTAGCGGCCATGTTAATCTCCTACCATGATATCTGCCATGAAAGTGGCAGATTTTGCTAATTTGTTCATGCCCTACCTGAGCATCCTGTTCCCTAAGAAGATGTGTTGAGATGAGCTGATTGGCTCACAGAAGTAACGCTCTAATGAATTGATTGCATTCGGTTATGGGAAGCATAGTGGGGTGGCAAGGATATACACAGTTACACCACTGGAGACTTTTGTCCTGAGTTTAGTTACCATGGAGCTTTTCATTCCAATGCTGAAGAGCAAACTAAACATGATGGAGAACTAAAACAAATGAAGGGCATGGAAACAAAAAAATAAATAAAGATCCTGCTTATGGAGGGTACCCAGGTCACATGGATGGCTAATGGAGATGCTGGGCATGAAAACTCTGGATCAAGGACAATGCAAAGAACAGATGCAAAGATGGAGCTTTCTACCCCTACAGGAAAAATGATCAGCAACTTGTAATACATTCCTCAACTGCAGAATAAATGGTGACAAATTAGAAACACAAGTTTATCGTAAAACCACTCACAGTGGCCAAGTGCTCCATTATCAAAGCAACAATTCAATCTCCCACAAGAAAAGCTGTGTAAGAACTCTATTTAGATGAGCACAAACTCCCTGCCTAAACATCAGGAAAAAGGAAACAGAACACCTATACAACATCTTCCCACAAAATGGATACCCATGCAACTTTTTTTTTAAAGTGTCTGATATTCAACCTACTACAGCACAACCAACACAAGCTATGAAAAAGATAACACTGCCACACATAAAAAACATCTGAGAAACAACCAATAGACTACTACAACTACATGGCATTACCACAACACATAAAACTATAAGCCTCCAAAACATCTTAAATAAGCTGAAAGACCCAGTAGCACAAGAAGATTTCACCTACAAGAGTCATCTACAATGTACAGTATAAGGACTGTAACTGTTACTATGTACAGACAGACAGACAGAAGACTGGCAGATAACATTCATGAACTTGAACTAGCAGTCAGAAGACATGATGAAAATACCTTAATTGTAAGCTAAATCCAAAAATGCTAGGCAATTCCAGGAAGTCTACCATCAATGGACACACAGAGATAAACCATATTTATACATCACTCAAAAGAGACAATCAAAAAGCTAAAAAGGAAACAAAAAGACCAAAACACCTCCTTTCCAGGGAATAGAATAGAATAGAATATAATTCTTTATTGGTCAGGTGTGATTGGACACACAAGGAATTTGTCTTTGGTGCATGTGCTCTCAGTGTACATAAAAAGACAAGATACATTGTCAAGAATGATAAGGTGCATCACGTAATGATAGTCATAGGGTACAAATAAGCAATCAGGAAACAATATCAATAA
>JANHFT010008358.1:43163-64577 GCA_032467955.1 Pseudoxenodon macrops | reverse complement strand
TTCCTCCTTATTTCCAGGTTGAATCTCTCTTTGTTCAGTTTCCATCCATTATTCCTTGTCTGGCCTTCAGGTGCTTTAGATGAAGGTAGCTAAGTAGAATTCTGCCAAGCTCTAACCAGGAGTGCTTAACAAGCTAATCCCTTGTAAATTTTGCATGTACTTTTGTTAACTCCTTCTGTATTAGTTGTCAACAACATCCTTCTTCCCTCAGGAACAAAAACCCATGTGCTTTAAGCAGCCATTTGGCAAACAAATCATATCTATGTTTTACCATTTACACAATTACATTAATATACTAATCCAATAGCCTTGTAGGGTTATCTAATATACTCATATAATTATATTAAAAAACTATAATACAATATACTGTACCTATTATAATATACTAATCCTATAGACTTGCCTTTTTTTCTTTAACCATTCTAATTGAATTGATTACTTCCTTTTCATCACTTTTTAATTGACTATTATCATTTATATCATTTATATTATATTATTATTATATTATCATTTATAGTATTCATTTAATTTTTAAACATATCTTTTTCATATACATTTTAAATTCTCTCACTTTAGTTTCATTTCAATCTACTTCCGTCTCTTTTATTTTTAATTCCACTCAATTTGATACAAGCTCTTTTTTAATATAATTACTCACTTTCAAACCAATATTTATTTCCATCAAAATAACTTTCTCTCCATCTTTTAATCTTAATCTCGCTTAACTCTTTGTGACTATTTTTGCAACTGTCATCCACCTAGGGAGTGTTCTTTTCATACACACCAACTACAGCTTAGATGACATTATTTCATTACTTTCTGATATTTATGTTAACCCTTATGTTCACAGTGAAACATACACTTTCCCTATATGTTTTCACAAGATTAGGTAACATTTGCTCAAGTCTATTATATTCTTATTCTTTATTTTAGCTTCAGGGATACATCTTCATTTTTTCTTTTAATTTTTAAATTCATGCTATTTATCATTTTTCTTCTCTTACAAGTGCAAATTATGAAGTCAGATGTTATGAATGTTGACCTCTACTGTCTGCCGTGGCGAAGGCATGTCAATCAGGATTTTCATACATAACTTTTTACTACCATAAAGCAAGCAAATATTGGATTACCAGACGTAGCTATATCTATGCCATTGTTCCTGCTCAAGATAAGGATAATACTAGTCAGTTCTAGTATATTTTGGCCAGCATTCCACAAGCAAAACCAAAGCTCAAACTTTGCATATAGCATACTTAGGCTGGTCTATGGAAACTAGGATTTCTCATCTAAAGACTTTATGGTAAAGTGATATATTAATGCCCTAGATCACTTCAACTAGGACATATATAGTATCAACACTAATTGTTCGTACTCTTCAAAGTATTATTTCCAGATTTTAAATGTCATTGCTACAATGCCTGTAATATTCCATTCTAATTCAACGTAGCTGAAAAATAACATTCAATACCCAAAACTCAAACAATTATTCAAGGAAAATAACCATCCAAGGCACATGGCATTTCCCAAAATAGAATTAATTTATTCCTCTCTGTTAGATCCACTTTGCTATTAATCAATGGCCGGGCTCCTCCTGTTAGACAGTTTGAGGCAAAGGAAATGCATTTGGCTAAAAATAAATATGTTAATATCAATGAATAAGAACATATTTGTAAGCCTGTGTGAGTATATAAATATATAATTGGATAAATGAACAGGGCCCTGGCTTTTAAGGCTTTCAATTTAGAACTTACAAGAACAAACAACATCTGGAAGGAAAGTGCATGCCTATAACTTTGGGAACAATATGAAGCTGGTTTGCACATATCATATTGGTTCAATAAGCTGCACAACTAACAGAATGTCAAATGCAAGTGCATATCACCAATTCTAAAATCTAGCACATTGTTATTTATTATTTCTATATGGTGCCTTTTCCCCATTGCAAAATTCAAGTAATTGAAAAGTTTCCCACAAATGGTATAAAGTCTCCTGTTTGAGGAGGGGGTTAGACTAGAAGACCTCCAAGATCCCTTCCAACTCTGTTATCCTGTTATCCTATTAAATCTCTCATCTAACCACTAAAAAGTGAAGGGATGACGTGATTTCCTGGGTATTGATTTACTGTGCTGTGACAATCCAGACATTATGGTTTACTCAACAAACCCTGGTTAACAAAATTGATGAATTAGCATGATGTGCTAATTGTTGTTGATCAGACTTACCGATGATCCCATTAACACATGAAAAAGGACTTGATCGTTAATCATTTAGGGTTTGAAATGAGATTCCTTACTAATGACAAAGATTACATCCAACCAACCCAAATTCTGTACTTTAGGTCTTTCTGCAAATTTTGTGGTGACAGATAGGATGCTTTCAATCTATAGGCAGAATGATAGCATTCAATATGGAACAAATGCATCAACAGATTGCTTCATCCCATCAGAAAATGTTGACAATCCAGTCGGTGCCAATACAAATATTTGTACCTGACAATACATCTTCTTTTCCTGCTCCCTGTATTGAGTATAATAACCTTTTTTCCCCTTTGCATTTAAGTTTTTTTTAGCTCTGTTAGTATCTATCCAGTCTGGTGTATGATTAACAGGGCTGCAGGCTACAGTGTTTGCAAAATCTTTATTGCTGCATGAGCAAGAAATACATCTGAAGTTTCAGTTCTCAAGCTGAGTCTGTAAAATCAACATGTAGAAAACATTTCCATACTGCCCTTTCTCAACTTGGTAAAAGCTGTTAAAATAAAAAATTTAAACCAAATAAATGAATTCCAGTTAATTACCCAGCTGAATCTAAAACACAGGTAATTCAAATAAAAAATGCTGCATGATTATGAAAAGGTGCTTGTCCTTTCTGATACTTAACAAATATTTTTTTTCCCTTGGCTTCCTTTTCCCCCAAGTACTTTTGAATCCTCCTCCTCCTTTGTACAGGTTTAAAAAAGAATAAAAATGGTTTGGAATAGAGAACCTATGTCCCACAACACAATGAATTTTCCCCCACACTGACCCACACTACCAAACTACTCCAGAAATTTCCCATTCTCTATAAAATAGTTGGATGTGCAGATATTTGGAGATGGAATTCACACATCACATTAAGCCATTGGCTGATTTACCTTATTTGGACTTAGTATATTCATTGATTCCAGATACTGCTGTCATACTACATGATTCATTGTGACAGGCAAATCCAGCTGACCTTGCAATAATAGTAATGATAATGATAACAAGACCTGGCAATGGTTAAGAGCAGGAAAGTTGAAGAAAGAGACAGAGGGGCTCATTCTGGCTACAGAAGACCGAGCCTGAAGAACAAGTGCATACAAAGCCAGAATTGAGAAGACAACAACAGATAGTAAGCACCGCCTATACAAGAAGTCAAAGAAACAGTGGACCATCTCATTAGTTCCTGCAAGAAGACTGCACAGACTAACTACAAAGAGTGGCATGACAAAATAGCAACAATGGTGCATTGAAAAATCTGCAATTTGCTTTCTTTTTGCCAGATTCCCTTCATTCAGAGGCAGATAGCTACTTCAGGTACGGTTACATGGCATGCATATAGATCCCACCTCTTAGAAATGGAAAAGGCTGCGAGGGCGAGGGCTGAAGAGTCAAGAATTATCTTCCAGCATTTTTCTCTGCCTAATAGTAGATGGGCTCTTTTGTTCAATCCATTCCGGAACATCACAATCAGTTTGAAATAGAAGGAGGAGACAAATGTGTATTTAGCTGCTCTCTTCTACCCTGTACAACATACGTGAAAGGTCAAATTTTCCAGAGCTGCAAATGTAAAAAATAAATGAATTATTTTAAAAGAAATGCATTTAAATTCTGTACAAAGCAATTAAGGATTTGAACTGCTTTCTTGAAGGCATTCTAAGTTACTAGGGTTCATGAAGAAAGCCACACTTCCTTCCAAAAGAGAGAACAAGAGGTTTTCTTCAGCTCATGCTCTTATTTTGCTTTGCTTAAACTGTTATGGAGCTGAGTCACAAGCGAATGATGCAAACCCAACTTCTTCCTGCCATCAGTTTGTTTTTGTTCCAAAGACAGCCTGAGGATCTTCAAGCAAACTGCAATATTAATCTCTATTTATTGAACAAGGATATGTTAAGAAAAATCATTCAGAAAATCATGTTCAATATCCGTGTAGTATTGATGTTTATTTTCAAGGATGCATTTCCAAACAATGTTTGTGGCCCTGCCAAATTAGATTAACTAGTTTTAGAACTTGTCAATTTCATCCAGGAACGGAGCAGGTGCTAAACTCTTGATCACTGAAACCAAAGATTTAATTAGAAGTATTATATTTTGTCTGGACTGTGCCCAACACGGTCTATTGGATCTGTTTCATGCATAAGATAAACGAACCAAGGTTCACCATGTTCAAATAAACATGGGTATATTTTATGTACTCACCCCCAACCTATCAGGAAATACTTCTGTCAACCTAATACTTCTAAAACTCATTGGATCAAAAGGAGATTGTGTATTTATGCCTCTTAACCTACTTTTTTTCTTCCTCATGACCGCTTCTTTAAATTGTTCTAGTTAGTGCCTCGTAACATTGATTATTTGTACTCTCTATTTAATGGATATTGCATAATGGAGGTTTGTTTGACCATTTTATTCTCAGGGGCAAACTTTGCAATCTGAAAAAATGTCCCTTTGCTGACAAACGAAATGGACAAGAATTGTATATAGACTCGGGAGATCATGTTAATGCTTGCAATAAATTATATCTTGCATTCTTTAAAAAAATGATTCCTTGAATGCTTTAAGGAAACTTTTTTGAAAGTATCTACTGTAGGTATCTCAGTTGATAGGGCCACTGCTGATAGAAAAATAGAATGATCCATGTGTTCTAAAGAATGGCAGGGTGACATCAAGGCAAAGACCAAACTTAATATTCTGACATATTTTGAAAAATGTAAACTTTCTCCACCATGGAATAAAGTATTCCTTGCATAGACTACCAGTATTATAGACAATTTGTTGTTTCAGCACATATTAACCTTACGTTAAGAGTTTGGACTCACTGGAGAAGCCTCACTGGAGAAGAGCCTAATGATGGGAACTATTGAGGGCAAAAGAAGAAGGGGACGACAGAGAATGAGGTGGCTGGATGGAGTCACTGAAGCAGTTGGTGTGAACTTAAATGGACTTCAGAGGATGGTAGAGGACAGGAAGGCCCAGAGGAACATTGTCCATGGTGTTGTGATGGGTCGGACACGGGTTTGCAACTAACAAGTTTGGAGAAAGAGTAACAATACTGCCTTCTGAGAACGAAATTTCTTTTGCAACACAGGATTATTATCTTACTATCAGAATATATTGTTTCTTCATTGGAAATTAGAGTTGCCAAGTGAAGGCTTGGGGATTATGCTAAGAAAATTACAATAAAGCAAGGAATGTTTGTGGTTTGGCTCTATACCAGCCTCCTCAATGGTAGCTAAAGTTATGCGAATGGAACTGCAGTATCTTTCAAGATACCAAAAGACTTCAAATTGGGAATGGTGATTTTTAGTTTACAACTTTGCATCAAGACCTGGTTTATTCCCTCTTGGATTCAGGTGTGACATCAACTGAGAACTCAGGGAAAGGATAGAGGATGGGTAGGTTATCCAAGATGCTCTGCTGGTATCAAAGGCACAATTCCACAGGTAATTGGTTGCAAGACCCTATTTATTAGGTTGGGCTCCGTGAGTCAGTTGGGTCCTTACTATTGCAACAGTGGCCACATTGGCAGTGGAGTTCCCTAGGCCCATTGCCCTTGGAGACTTGCTTGGAGGACAGTCAGAGATGATTCAGGAGTTCATTGCCACCAAGGGCCTGATAGTCTGACATATAACAATGACCGTTTGTTAGATTTTCTTGGAGTAAAGGCAATGTGATGTACAATAGGGGGAGACTGCTTTTTCCTCTGTCATAGTCAGATTGTTTTTCTTGACCCTGGAGTTGTCTGATGCTCTCCCGCACTGCAGTGAGACTGGAACTATTTGATTGGTACAATCCAGAGGACTGATGCACCCTGTAGGGTTCTAGATATTGGGATTGCCTGTGACTATCTATCTGGTCTACATTCTGACCAAGGCATTGGTTGCTGCTGGAGTGAGTTGGTTGTGAGGGCTTTGGACTGGATTATACCCATTCTTTTCCCTCAGACCCCCCCAGGGATTACTGAGGAGTTGAGTGAGAAGGAACAGCTGAAAGATACCTAGAGCACCACTGGAGGACAAGGAGTGAGCCCAACCAAACACTTCCTGGACATATAGCCACAATTTCATATGGTAGTAAGGGAAACAAAATACCTGTGGTGGTGCAGTGGTTAGAATGCAGTATTGCAGGCTGACTCTGCTCACTGCCAGGAGTTCAATTGTGACCTGCTCAAGATTGACTCAGTCTTCCATCCTTCCAAGGTCAGTAAAATGAGGACCCAGATCAACGGGAGCAATATGCTGACTCTGTAAACCGCTTAGAGAGGGCTGTAAAGCACTATGAAGCAGTATATAAGTCTAAGTGCTATTGCTATTTTTCTCCCTTTATTGCATCCAGAGTTATTCGATTATCCTTTTCAAGATAACCCAGGACCCCTGTGGATGGCCAATTCAGAGATATTATGGGTCCAGGCTAGGAAAGGCCACTTGGTGGGAATCAGGGAGGAAGTCTTTTGTTGCACCATCTCTTTATGGAATATCATTCCTCTTCAGAAATCATATTGTCCCTCTTGGTCTTTTGCAAGGTTCTGAAGACATAGCTGTATTCCCAGGTTTGTGGGTTGGAGTGTTTTCTAGAGCCTGTAAATTAGTTTTACTGAAATATCTGTATGGTTTATGTAGTCCTGGTTTAACAACTGCCTCAGATAGTGACCATTTGCAAATATGGTACCAAATAGTAATAAAAATCATTTTTCAACCAATGCACACATTTACGAGAAAAAAAACCTTCACTGTAGTCCGTTTCAAGGAACAAAGGGTTCTAATCAACTAATTAAAGTCACAAAACTATGCTTGTTAATTTGAAGTTAACACTTTTCAGAGATTTTAGAGACTTTGTGCTGTGAAGAAAACCAACTCAGAAATGATAGCTTGTTTAGGCAATCTCTCCACCCTATGACGGGATGAAAAGTGGATCAGGCACAGGCAGTGTCTCATTCAGATAAAATTATGACAAAATTTTATCTGAATGAGACAACAGCAACCAGCAAACTTTCTCCCTCAGTCACTTAGTGACCATTTCACCAGAACCATTTGCAATCACTAAACAAGGACTACTTTTGTATTAGTGGTTTGTTTTGTTGTTGCTGTCTCAGCAGCCAACTTCCTCTTTATTTTTGTTGTTGTTAACACTTCACCATCATTTGAGATGGGCAGCTATGTGCATTGAATAAATATTTATTTTAAATGACCATATTAGGATGCACTTCTTTCTCCCAATGGCAGTTATAAACATTTGGGCACGCTGACATGATCGGCTATCTTGAGACAAGAATAACTACCTCATTTCAGTAGAGAACCCAAATAAAAATCTGAAGAGATTTAGAGCTAAAAAGTAGGTCAAATTAAAAAAAAAACAACCCTTGGGCCTCCTGATTTGACTTGACTTCCATTCTGAAATAAGGGAGTAGCAGCAAATGAGGTCATGTGACAGGAAGAGCAAATTCTTGTGAAGAATGAGCGAAGGAATGCGTTTGAAACATTTCCCAGTAGCCAAAGCTAAATGACTGAAGACAACAATCCTAAGTCAACAGTTTTAATTTATTGGAGAAATCAAAACATTTGGACTTATTTGCAAATATAACCCTGTCAGGCCGAAGGGTGGAGAGGGGATTAGCAATATTGTTATTGAGATGCACTTTATGATATAGTACGAATAATATGGAATGAGAGTGTAATCAAAGGAATGCCACTGCAAACATTTGAGTAAGAACAACAGAAAACATCCTCGCCCTCCTAATTATTTGTCATGCGTTTTCATATGTACTGGGAATATTGCTCAGAAATCCAAATATTTATGTGTAATAAACATTTATGAAAAAATATATGCTACATTACTGCATGGCACTAATCATACATTTTTCCCATGGATTTTAGCATTATAATGGGGTCTATCCTTTAAATAGGTAATTTTACTGTTCTGGTATTCTAAATAATCAATCCCCTTATTAAAATGTCTTACTAGATATTTACTGTATATCTTAATAGATTTTTTTAAGCCCAATTTTTAAATTTACAATTGTCCTTGTTTTGTTATACGATTGTATAACTTATTTTATTTTGGTCAGTTTCTGTGTGTTTACTGAATTCAGCAACTTACATGGGACTTTTTCAAGATTTATTTTGCTTGTCAATGTCTGAAATAAAGTGACAAGTTCAGAATGAGGATATAAAAACATAGGCAGCTTTATCATTTTAGAATCACTACTGAATTCGGGATATTTTCTCATTTTCTGCTGAAGGGCCAGCCACATTACAAGTTAATGCGTCACAGGCCACAGGAATTCGGGCCTTAACCATATTGCGTAATTTGGAACAATTCCATTTTCTCCTCTTTATGTCTTCTGTATCTTGATTTTATAATTTAAAGCTGTTTCTTGTAAAGAAGGTTTCCTATCTCTGCCTTTTTCACCAGCGACAATTTTATTGTTTTTTTAGAGATGAACATTTAAGATAAAGAAAAACATTCCTGCAGATATACTGTAATTCATTCAACATAGGGTTTCCTTTCCTTTATTATTATTACAACCCCTCTCCCCAATAATCTTGCTGTGCATTATTTCCATTGATCTTCAGCTGCAACATATTGAATTTTTGGATGTACAGGGTACATATAATGCCTCTGTGATTATTTAACATACCACAGACACTATCAAATGCAAGCAGAGATGAATAAGAAATATATTCCACATATATTGTACCAACCATTATTTCAGTTCCAATTAAGCTCCTTACAGCCTTTAACAAAAAACTCATTTCAGAGACCGATGTGTTTGGACTTCTTCAGAATTCTCAAAATACTGTTTCGTATTGCTGGTATTTTCCTTTTATGTGGCTTACAATATTTGAATCCCCAGGTACTATTGATAAGGGCTTCAGAGAGGTACATCCAATGTGTGCATGGGTATAAAACTGGACTACCCCCAATTCTGTCTGATGAGGGAGGCTGAAAATATGTTATTAATTTATACTTTTGTGTGCATATAGATATTGAAGATGAGAATGAAAGGCAGAAGTGTGAAGAGTGAAGAGTGATAATGGTAGGGGCCAACCCCAGCCTGACCAGATAAGATAGCATCTGTCAGACACAATTTCTAAAATTAAAACTAACTTCTAAAAGTGCTACAGAGCAAGGAGTAAATATGTAGAAATTTCCAGGGTAACAAAACAGCACAAATAAACCCACAATAGGTCAGGTCTCAAAACCACACAAGTGACTTTTTGTGTGTGTGCTTCCTTTTACTCTAACAAAAGCTCCAGAACCACTTTCAGTTCAACAGAATTGAAGGACCTGATTCTTCTGCAACAGTAAGACAGTATAATAAAGAGTATTACAGCTTGGCAACTTTATCCTTGAGTTTAAGTCCAGGTCCTATGAATGCATCAGGGAGATAGAAGTTCTGCCTCTGATTTTTGCCCAGGATCTTCTCCAGGTCTACAACTTAAAGCTACAGTGTTATATAGTAATGATACAGAAGTAAAGGAAGGCAATGAAAAAGCTTTTCTCATTGTACTTCACCCACCCACAATTCTCCAGATTTTTGCAGGTCCGCAGTGCAAAGTTTTTATATGATGGGCAGTCAGAGGGCTGCCATGGACTTTCAATGGTAGGAAGGCAAAAAATAGATAAGGCCAGGGGAAATAAAGACTGTACAGGAAAAAAAATGACAACGAATTAATATAGTTAATCCTCAGATATATATATACCAATTTCTCTCTTTTGCCCTGTTCTGAATTACCATTCTTAATTTGAAGGTGCGTGTGTAACAAAATATTTATGCAATATTTTATATTTGTTAAATTAATTTGTTGAATTAAATAATATATTTATGGTTGTTGAATTAAATTGAATCTTTTTTCTAAAAACAGCAACAGGTATTTCTCTTTGATGACTGGTCCACTCAGCAGGATAGATTACATATCAGATCTGTTGCTGCAAAGTGGGCTTTCAGAATTTTGTACTGCAAAGCAACAGTAAATTGAGACCTAAATTGAACAAGTTCCATCCTGCTGGCAATAGTTTCATCTGCATTTATATTCCAAACAATGTTTTGGACCAAAATGTTGCTTTCCATAGCTATTAGCAAAAATCACAGGGTAAGTATTTCAGCTGCACAATTACATTTCTTTGAATAAACAGTCCTTTCTTCCCATAATCTGGATTTCGGGCTACTTCTATTTTCAGGTATATATTCATTTACAGAACTAATCATTTTCTAAAATCCCACTCAGCTCTTGCTTTAGGAAATTGGTCATGGGCCTTGATCTTAACTACAGAACTGGCTGTACAGGACAATATATTTGCCAAACAAATCTTCTGTGCTAGTCAACCACAAGGGAAAGCAAGGGGGGGAGAAAAACCCAGTAACTGGATTACATGGTTTGGAACAAACATTCTAAAGCTAAAAATCTTATGGGAACACCTGGACTAAGTGAAGGAAATTAGTGCAGCCTTGTGAAAGCATATTGAGATAAGTTGGGGTCAGATTGATTACTGTTTCTTGATGAAGCCCAAAGTTCTGACATCATATATAGTACAAAGCCACAACCCATGCCATACAAGACACAATGGGTGTGCCCATACAACGCACTGAGCCAAAATCAAACAAATCACCATTTAACATGGTGCACGTATCAAGCCTATGTTACTTACTCCTTCATACTGTGAGCCTGTTCAGCTCAAAATAGATTAACACAAACAAATTGTTAATCCATTGTTGTGATTGGGTTGCAATGGTATGGAAGGATGGGAAAAAGACACAAACACACACACACACACACACACAGAGCTTTGCCACAACAAAAACACAGATATTGAAAATAAGATCAATTATTACATCACAATAATATTTCTACTGCCCAGGTCCCTGAATCTTATAAACTATGCAGCAGCAGCTACAAGCAAAAAGGTGCTTTTAAGCTATGAGGGCCCCAAACAGGGTACATGCTGTTCCCATCTATTTTTATAATTTCTGACAAGCTTGGCCAGTTTCAGCTTGCTAGTCTTCTCATACTTCCTAGTACTTTTCCACCTAAGTGCTATCGCATCATGCAGTTCACATGGAAACTCAAGTGTTCTGCAGATTTCGTGGTTTGAGAACCATCTCTTGTTCTACAAATCATTATTGCTAAATCTTCCTAAAAATCTTTATTCTAGTATTTTTACACATGCTGCAAAAACTGAAAAATCTCAGAACAAGTCATTCTGCCTCTACTTCCTATTTTGAATGTCTCTCAAATACTGCATCTGATACAGGTTCATTCCTACTTTCATACAAATACTGGATACAAAATGCTCTCTCTTACATACACACACATTTATAAATGAATGAAAACAGGTATTAAACATATACATGACAGCTATATGGTAAAACTAAATAATACGATCACAACCAAGCAAACCTGTTTCTAAGACACGACTGGATTCCACTTATGTTCTCAAGAACACTGATGCTTTTGATAATTGTCAATTTGATAATGTCAATTGGAAATTTATGACACTGCAATTAGAAATTTTGAATTTTGGAGATAAATTTCTGAATGTGGTTAAAACATTGTATAAGCAACAATCGGCAAAAGTAATGTTAAATGGTGAAATGACAAGAGAAAATAAGAATTGAGAAAGGGACTAGACAAGGATGCCCTCTATCTCCTCTACTGTTTATATTAACCCTGGAAGTATTAAATAGAAAGATAAGAGAGGATAAAGGAATTAAAGGGATGAAAATTAAGAGAGAAGAATATAAATTACAAGCATTTGCAGATGATTTGGTGTTTATTATGGAGGAACCGATAGAAACAGGACGAAAAGTTTTAGAACAAATAGAACAGTATGGAGAAATTGCTGGTTTGAAAATTAAGAGAGAGAAAACAAAAATGATAGTGAAAAATATGAGAAACAAAAAAGAAAAATAGAGAAGATGGGCATCCAGATTGTAAAAAAGACCCAATATTTGGGTATACACTTAACACCAAGATGTACAGTATGTGTGTGTGTGTATGTGTGTATGTATATGTGTATATCTATATATATAATTAAAGCATTGCCAGCAGCATCTGATATATGTATAAATATTTCTCACTACCTTCCACTCATTTTTATGACATGTATGCAGAGGTGGGTTCTGAATCTTCTTACTGACAGTTCGCTCAGGATCGCACCTCGAGTGCGCGTGCAAAGCACATGAGTGAATGCATGTGCGGCAGTCAAACACTAGCTTCTGCGCATGCACAGAAGCAAAATCCAAGATGGTGGCGCTCACGGAGCCACCGACAGAACCGGCTCTGTGACTTCTACACGGAGTCACTACCTACTCTATAGAACCAGATAGAACTGGTAGGAACCCACTTCTGCATGTATGCTAAATAAATCACACTAATTTTCAAAGAGGTAAATAAGGAAAAAGAGAGCCATCTTTAATAATGAATTAAAGATTTGGGAAAGATTTTGAACTTAACTTTCCACTTGAAGCCTGAATAAGGGGAAAATGAATGAACTCTTATATATCACATTATAAATAAAGGACAAGCAATCAATTATAGTTCCTTGTTGGTACCTAAAAGGAACTGCTTTTTAGTCTGCATTTTTGTGTGTGTTAACAACCCCAACCCCTGACTCCCAGAATGAGATGGATGCTCAATTTAGGTTGTAGCATAAATTCTTCATTAAAAAGAAACAACCCTGGCCCTTAGTTTGTTAAGTGAGAATCATCCTTCCTGTGAAGTCTGATGTTCTAACAACTCTAAACTGAAATGAATCATGGCTGTTCAGACTTTGATGAAGACACTTCATCTCAAGTATTCTAAATTAATTCTTCCAAATTACTAGCACTATGGGGCATTATTAATGGACCATTTAAGGTTTTTAAAGATATAAATGAGCCATTTGAAGTTAAAGTCTATTGGCAAATGGACAGGATATTGAAATGTTTTTGTAAGAGTTTCCGAGAGTATCAGCATCAAATCTGAAAAGACTTTGAAAAGAAGACCTCAGTAAAAAATAAAGTTTCACCCTGTGTCCTATGACCAATTAGGTCACAGAAAGAAAAGCCATATATGCTGCCATGTTTTCGGGAGGTCTGGGAGGCACTGCTTTTCTGGGTCAGGATTGGCACTATGGAGCAGCCTCCCATGTCGATATTTTGGAGGTTTTTAAGGAGAGAGTTGTTGTGGAGAACCTTCTCTTGATATTGTCATGCCACCTTCATTTTCTATTATCGTTTGAGGTTTTCTATTTGGATGGTATTGTTTTACTCTTTATAGTTGTTAAACTGTGGATGCTTTGCTTGTTTTTTTTATATGCTGTGTAGGCTGAAGAGTCTCTGGATTATGTGGGTTGGAAACGTAGAAATGAATACAGAAGCTGAAGAGCTTATCTTGATAACAAATTGGACTCTGTTCAAATAAATCTTACCAAGCAAGGATTTTTTGGTTTTTGTTTTCTAGCTGTACATTAATTGGGCATAGGTATTTCATAGCATGATTGATAAGTTTGTTTATAGGCACGTACATTGTTTGCTTTTTTTCTTTTTGCAATGCCTGCAGCTTTTATTGCTTTTCCCTAAAGCAAGAATACATACTATAATCCAAAAATATTAAGCTAGAGGGGGAGAAGTCACCTGCTGTTCCTAACCTTATAGCTCTATGTGCCTTCACATTTTTAAGTTCTTGAAAAATCTTGCTTCTAACATGATTCCTTTTTATTTTGTTCTTAGTCAAAGGAATTGACATTTCTTAGTCAAAAGAAATGAGTTCTTGATATAAATGTGGGACTCTGGATTTTATCATTGGCAAAACAAATACCGGTATATTACATAAAGCAGTTTTCCCAAAACTCTGGATTGACTTTTAGAATTTACAGCCAGCATGAATCCTGGCACTCCAGACATATATGGAGAGACAACAACCCAGATTGGTAAACAGCAATGATTATAAATAAGAATACAGATTTAACTCAGAGCACTCATCCAACAATGAATGAAAGGATGTAGACCCAAAACATTCTAGAAATTGTTCTTCATTTCTAGACAAGCCTTTAACTCTATATAGCTTTGAGCAAATCTGTTCCAAAGCCCTGAAAAAATAAACAAATGATGTATTTTATATTCTAAATAATTTATGATCAAGATTTGGAAAAGATTATGGCAAGCTCAAGCAGCTATAATGGCCAGAAGCCACTATATACATATCTATATCAAAGATCAGGTAAACGTGACTAGAAAATAATTAAGACCCTCCATTGTTTAAAAACATCTTCAGAAAAAGGCAAAATAGTAACATTTACATGAAGTAAGGTTTACGTTTATATGGCATTTCACTGATAGGAGCCAAATTCAAATGCTCCTTCCAGTCTAAACTTCTCATTCCAACTTTAGTTTCTTTGGATCTCCTCTATCTTCAGTTTTCTTTTCAGATGGTCTTTTCTTTAAACCTTTCATTTTTCTAGTCTGCAATTTATCCAGGTCCTGTTTCTGCATGTGAATCCGCCCATATTTTGTCCCAAAGACATCATGAGAGACATTCTTCTTCTTCTTTGGCTAGAAATACAAGAAAATGCCCATTTTTTTATCTAGAACGACATTTCTTCAAAATTCAATCCTTATCCAATAATGATTGGAAAATGTCCTTCCATTACAACTGAAATCTAATTAGTTAATTCATTATTTCATCTAATTTAAATTAAACGGGAGAAACAAAGCCACAACATCTGGAGAATTGTATTGATGTCTCATTGTGGACCAAGTTCAATTCTAACGCTCCCTAACGCTATTGCCTTCCAATGTGCCGACCCCTGCCAGAATTCTCATCAGGAGCACTGTAGGTTGATCCAAATATGTCATATGAGGAAGGCGCTGAAGTTAGAGAAAACTGGTTTAATTTGCAAAAACTCCACAAGCAACGATTTAAGGATTACAAAATTAGACTAACTCTGTCATGTCAGGTTAGCTCTTTATGATATTACCTAAACACACCCATGGAGAGCCAGTTTGGTGTAGTTAAGGCACAGGCTAGAAACTGGGAGACCATGAGTTCTAGTCCTGTTTTAGGAACAAAGTCATTTCTCTTTCAGTCTAAGAAGGCAGCAATGGCAAACTACTTGAAAACAGCAGGGATTAGTCCAGGCAGTTGCCAGGAATCAAGACTGGCCTGAAGGCATACATACAAGGATATCCCTATCTCAATAAAATAAACGGTGACTACAAATAAACCAAGCAGCCATCATTCCCAAAGTAGATTCAAAGGACATTCGTAATCTAAAATAATCCTTAAAGTACATGGGGCAGATTTTCCTGGCCTAAATGTATAAAGACTTGTCTACATACCTTGAGAGCTTTAGGTTGCTTTAGTGACAGCTTATACAGATCATCTGATGCCAAATGTGTTCTCCTTATCACCAAATCTAATGAGGGTCCCATATCTTCAAGTTCAATCCTTGGTATTTTACAGCCAGACTTTTTCAAGAACACCCTTGAAAATAGGACAAGGGAAAAAAAAAACACCTTCTTGTTTGATTAGTTCATCTGACATTCTGAATCCTTGTAGCAACCTTCCTTCTTCCAGACAGTTCAGCACGAAGAACAAATCAGCCCTATGCAGCTCATATCAATACCTCACGCCAACGTTCAAAACTATACCAGGTCTATATTAATAACATCAATGGATGAATATTTACTAAAATCAAGTACTGTATAAAAAATTCTGGGATCAAGACTAAGCAGAAAGTAGTACCCCACACATGCCATACATTTTGCCTCCCAAAGGCATATTAGCAGCCCTTTCTCTATAGATTCTTTCTGGAGAAACACTATGAGGAATAATGGCCATCCGCTTTTGTGAGATAGAAAATATTGTTTCATTTACCATACTTCGGCTTATTTTGCAGAAAAAATATTTTGAGGTAAACGTTTGTTTATAATGTCCTTTTTGGGCTGTAAAAGTAACCTTCAAAGGGAGCAAAGAGATCAAACAGTGCCAAAAATATTATTAAAGAGGTTATAGAAAAGAAATTAAAGGTGTATATTGCAGGAAAAAATAACAGACATATAACAAGAATGCAGCTTGGATAAAAAAGAGAAAAAGGGGAAAAAGGGGGAGGGGAGAAGAACAACAGAAATGGTGGAAAAAAGGGCAAGGAAGATAAAAAATGGGTCAGCATCGGATAAAGACAAACTGTTGGATTTTGGGTTGAAGCATCTAACTGGGTAATTAGATTTTAGTGTCTACATTTGGAAAACAATATTACAACCAATGATGGACAAGCAACTCTCTAGACTACATTTGCCCTGCAACCCATACAAGATTTTCTTCCTTTTGTATGCCTCCAAATCTAAAGTCTGGATAGAAAAAAGAAAACTTCCAACATCATTCTGCTGTATCTAGAAGACAGCTAGATACTGTCCTCACCACCATATGCCCATATTACCATTGGCATAATTCATTTCTGTCCCTTTATTTATATATACTCTTCTCATCTACTATTACAGCAATAGAGAAGTATGACATCCAGTTGTTCATCAGTTTATTTTTGATCCATATTTAATTTCAAAACTAAGGACTTGGTGCAATCCAGTTTCCAAAATAGTAGCCCGATCATCTCAGAAGAGAAATGGATTGGTTGAAGGATATCTGAGTAATTTATTCTCCATCCTTGTTGAAATTACACAGAAATAATCAATTGTAGCCTAATAGCAGCTAGCTGCAATTAATATACTTTAACATAAATTAATTAATATTAATTCTTAATTAATATACTTCTTGGTTCATCAGTCCCAAGTCCCCCTGCACATACCAGTTGTTTAAAAACATGCATCCAGTGCCTCATTCTACCAAAGCTGTATTAATAAATATCAGACATGACTAAGTTTGAAAAGAGTTGTACCAGCTCATAAAAGGTAAACAATGTCTTCTCTATATTCTGTCTTTCATCATTTGAAAGTAAAGCAAATTCCTTTTATAACCTTATCAGAAACCCTGTTCTTATTGCATCTGAATTATATTCCTGCTGATTAACACTTGGATTGACAACTGCAGTTAATTTTGAGGACATTCGTGATATTAATTAAAACATTTAAACATTTTCAACTGGAAATTTCCCTGCACTGTGCAGCCTATGAGTGGCAGCAGTTTCCAAAATCTTCAGACTGATACATATGTCTGATTTGTTTTCTCATTATTCTCTCCAGTGAGATGGTCAGTCAACCAAGCATAATACAATAGATCTGATATTATTAGATTATAAACATTGGTGATGATATACTCTGATCTTATGTTCCAACCTCCTTCTCTTATCTTACGAGAGAGAGAGAGACAGAGAGTCTATGATAAAACTTCACGCCCCAGACTTTGGACAGTTGCATAGCCACACTCAGTTTTTATGATTGGATTCTATACAGGATTCAAAAAGAATTCTCAAAGATATTACAGATATGGCCATGTTGTATGAAAAATTCAGAGTTTGTCTCAGTATGTATATAGTAATATGTTTTATATTCACAGAAATGGCCCTAATACTTCAAACATATTAAGAAATTAAGACATATGTATGTGGCTCATAATAAACCTGAACTGATATCATAGCATGCTTTGATAGGGAATTTGAGATCAACAGTTTGTAAACAGGTCTTGTGTGTTTATGTCTAGCTTTCGCAGAAATGCAAAGAACAGCAAAGTAGGGATATCAGTATTCAACAATCACTCTATTCCAGACCCTGAATTGAACAGTTATTCTGTAACAATCCAAAATAGATAATTAAATCTAGATAAACCTTCAAGGATAGAATACAGGGCTTTACTGAAAAGTAGGTGACATTAAGCTGTGTTAGCACAGTAAAGGTTAATGAACATTAACACAGTGGGAGAGCCAATACTGACAAAACCAATCACAATTGGATAGTTTGAACCACAAGGAATATTGTAGAAATAATAGGGTACCTCCTGGTTAAAAGGAGAGTACTTTGCTGGGCGTTTTCTGGGGAAATCATTATTTTTGGAGAAAGAATTTGCTTGTGGGTATATGTGTTTCATGTGTATATGCACTTTGCTAGTGCTGAGAATCCATAGTTTTTATCAACATGTTTAGTTTGAAAATAAAATCTCTAAATACAATTAATATACCTGTAACATTATGTTTCTTCTAAATAGATGATTTTAAGTAACATTTTAATTGGGTCTTCAGCCATTTCATACAGACAGCAGGTGTACCACACAATGCAATACTTTATAATCTGTGGGATAATACCATGGGAAGCCAGCCTGAAAGGATGGAATTAGACTTTTCCCCACCTAAACCGCCTTTCCTACACTGCTCTAATTCATTCATGCACAAGCGCATCACATCTCTAGTCCTAGTCAGTGTATGACTGCACGTTGTGGCACATTTCCAACCACCACACAGACTTACTTGTAACTTCTCATATAGATCTTTTCATCCACTGCTGTGAAATGCAGAACGTGTTCTAAGCCGGCCAGACGAATACTGGGTACAACAGGGCCTCTGAAAAAATCTAAAGGGCAAAAAAAAGCAAGAGTCAGTTCTTAAAGGGTGGTCCAAGGATGCCTGGGATCCCTTAAGACCCTCTCTGGGGTTTGCAGAAACAAAAATTATTTGCCAGATATTAAAGATATTGGCAAACATCTAATAATGTAACTCTTCTGATTAATTCTTTTTATTGGTTTTAAAATAGTTTTTTTTCATGAAAAAGATGTTATGTAAATATCTACGGGATTTAATATTATTTTTACAAGAATCAGTAACAAACTTAATTTTTTCATATGGCAAATATAAATAAATATCATTTTTAAAAATAAATAAATATCATTTTTAAAAATGGGAAGAGATCCTGAAAGCAAAAAAGTTTTAAGAAACAGGCCTGTATGACACCAGCAGGTTAACTCAAATGGCTTACCAATTAGAAGGCTTTTTAACCTTCTATGTTCCTCATCAATGTCAAAAGCATCTCCTGCAAATATCAGCATGGGCTTTGTTCCCTCCGGACACTTGCTGTTCTATTATAAAAATTAAAAGATTAAAGAACAAAAATGGTTGGCAGAGGACCAAGAGAAGGAGAATAGGTATCCCAGAAGACCTATCACCAGGTCACTCACAACAGGAACAGGCTTGCTGGGTAGACCTTGCCAATGTTAAACTGGCAGCTCAGATGTTCCTTTTTGGGATATGATGGGATTACACTCCCAGTTGTTGTCTGCACTAACTGAGAATTCTGGGAACTACAACTCAACATATTTAGTGGGCAACGTATTTAAATTTTAAAAGGCAATTAAACAATAACCCAACAAATCAGGCATTTTAAAAATTAACTATTCTTTAATGTGGGGACGTGATGGCTCAGTGCCTAAGACGTTGAGCTTGTTGATCAGAAAGGTCGGCAGTTTGGTGGTTTGAATTCCTAGCGCTGCATAACGGAGTGAGCTCCCGTTACTTGTCCCAGTTTCTGCCAACCTAGCAGTTTGAAAGCATGTAAAAATGCAAGTAGAAAAATAGAGACCACCTTTGGTGGGAAGCATTCCATGCGCCTTCGGCGTTTAGTCATGCCAGCCACATGACCACGGAGACATCTTTGGATAGCGCTGGCTCTTCGGCTTTGAAATAGAGGTGAGCACCGTCCCCTAGAGTCAGGAATGACTAACACATATGTGCGAGGGGAACCTTTACCTTTATGTATTATTTAATGTGCTCATAAAAACTGAAACGACAGGCACCGTATTAGAAGAATGTTTCTTCTAAGTCACTGCACTGTGATATGTACATTTACTGTTTAAAAACAAAGCAGATGCTCTTAACATGTGGTTAAAAAATAAGTTTCAGTATAGGTCGACTTAAGCTCCTGAAACCAATTTGATCTCCTAAATTTTTATTTAAATCAGGTGACAGCACCACTGGTAAACACTGCCCCTGGGAAGGTCAGCCAAAAGTAATAGCTTAAATATCCAGGAATTCTTGGAACAAGTAGAGCAGCTGATGGTGTCAATCAAAAGCAGTAACCCATCACAGCTGGCTGGACTTGACTACCCAATTTCAAGCCACTTGGACTGTAGAAAACTACAGCTTCTTCACTGATAATCCCATCACCCAAATTTAAAAAGCAGATTCCAGTGATGTATAATGAGAACAAACCATGGGAAAAGCTTCCTGGATAAAGATATACTCTTTCACAGATTATAGTCACATTGAGTTTGAAGTAGTATCCCTGATTTTTCTCTTTATATCAGTTTAAAAGTGTTAGCACAAAAAAGTGTTTACTACAAAATTAAATTAAATTGTCTAGAAAACTGTAGAAACTAATCCAGGCAGTTATCAATACTTACTCAAAGGCACAAATAAATAAATATGATCACAGTTATTAAAAGTGGTCCTTGGTTGGGTGAGCTTGCTTGTTTTCTTGCTGATATTTCATTACCCAAAATAGGTAACATCATCAGTGCTAGCAAGGAACGTCTACAAGAAAACAAGCAAGCTCAGAGAATACCAACTGCCCCCTCATGTCAATTCTGAGCTACAAATATTCTCCTTTATTAATACATTAAAAGACTGATTAAACAGCCATTTAGAAGCAGAAATCAGAGAGAAAAGAGATATACCTGCAACAAATTAAGTCAGTAAGGAACTGGTGATATTTCGGAATATGTTACCTTAATATCTTTGAGGGCAACAAACTTCTCAATGCCCAGTTCAATCATATCCAGAATATGATAGTCATACATACGACCTACCAAAAGAGAGTGAAAGATAATTAAAATGTGTTTTTTGACAATGCGATACATTTCCATTTTAGAAATGAATCCCCTTTTTGCAGTACATGGCTTATGCATATAGTAGGTTTCTAACAAATACAATTCTACATGCATCTTTACGATACCTGTGAAAAGATAACGTTCATGTTTTTCCTTAAAAGATTTGAAAGTATTAGAAGACCTGACAATTAACATAACAAGACTAACATCCTCTTTTCCTCAAACTCACTTGACAATCCAGTTCTTGCTTATCAATGGAGCAAGTTGACAGTTCCTGGGTGTTATCATAAAAGAGGACCTGACCTGGGACACTTACATTGCAGTACTGGTCAAAAGGGCCTAGCAGAGATTATACTACCTGAGACTTCTCAGGAAACAACAACTGAATGAAAAACTGCTGGTGACCTTCTACCGCTGCACCATAGAGA
>JANHFT010008358.1:14604-29297 GCA_032467955.1 Pseudoxenodon macrops | reverse complement strand
AGAAAGAGCAAAAGAAAAAGAAAGACAAAGAAAGAAAGAAGAAAAGAAAGAAAGAGAAGGAGGGAGGGAAGGAGAGAGAAAGAGAGAGAGAGAGACAAAGAGAGAGAAGGAAAGAGAGACAAAGAAAGAGAAAGAAAGAAAGAAAGAAAGAAAGAAAGGGAAGGAAGGAGAGAGAAAGAGAGAAATAAAGAGAGAGAGACAAACAAAGAAAGAGCAAAAGACAAAGAAAGACAAAGAAAGAAAGAAGAAAAGAAAGAAAGAGAAGGAGGGAGGGAAGGAGAGAGAGAAAGAGAGAGAGAGAGACAAAGAGACAGAGAGAAAAAGAGAGAAAGGAAGGAAGGAAGGAGAGAAAGAGAAATAAAAAGAGAGAGAAAGAGTGAGAGAAAGAAAGAAAGAAAGAAAGAAAGAAAGAAAAAAGAGAAGGAGAGAAGGAAGGAAGGAGGAGGAGAAGAAGTGTGCAGAGAATGAGTCTAGGCTCAATTGTGTTAATGTCCAATATGTGGTGCGGGTTCCAGATAGATGAGCTGTACTCAAGAACTGGTCCAGCAAATGTTTTGTATGCTCTGGTTAGTAGTACAGTGTTACCAGAGAAGAAGCTACGCAAGATTAGGTTAACAACTCTTAATGCCTTTTTGGCAATGCGGTTACAGTGAGCTCTGGGACTTAGGTCATTTGAGATGAGTCCTCCAAGGTCCTTGACAGAGTGAGGGTCCGTCTACTAGTTCGTATCCGCCCAGCTTGTATTTTGTGTTCTGATTTTTCCTTCCAATGTGCAAGACAGAGCATTTGTTGGGTTGAGATTTGGAATCGCCAGTTGTTTGACCATTCAGACACACAGTCAAGGCCTTTTTTTATCACTGGTGGTAATCAAGACACTGATTAGAAAGTTGGCAGGGTTGACATTTTTCTGTTTCGGATAGAAAAGGGATTCACATGATTTTTAAATAAAAATAAATAAATAACCTAAGAAGAACTTTGGAGAGCGCTGAGAACCTACCAAGTGGCAGAGCAAAACTCAACCTATTTGCTCTTCCTGGGGAACCGTGATGATCATGCTGCCTTTTGCAAGACAGGAGAACACCTGTGAGGGCCACGCCAGCGGGAAACATCGGCCAGCTCTCAGGTCAGGTTTGGATTCGGCAAAACGTATTTGCAAACCTCCCAAAGTCAGCTTCGCAGCCCCCTTCAGAGTATTCCCACCCCTTCTGTGCAAACACGTGCGCAAAGCCCCAGAATTCTGCCTTCGTGCATTTCAAATGTCAGAATTCCAACGAGGGGAGGACAAGGCAGAATTGTTCCCTTAATTCAGGGGCAAAGGACGAAAAGAAGCCAATATTTTTTGCAATAAATCAGATCTGTGGACCCCCTCCCTCCTCCCTCACAGATTTGGACCTGCTGTAAGCAAGATTGCAATCATTATCATCTTCTTTTAACAACCCCATAATCCCTTGCGGGATGGAGCCTGGGCCACTGAATGGAGCTAGCAGAGTATTTTAATGGCCGGATTCCTTTCCTGTTGCCATTGCGGAGTTCTGTTCGGCAGATAATATTCTCATTGTGCCCAGAGAGAGAGAGAGAAATATCTGCCTCTACCTAGAATTGAACTCACAGCCTCCTGATTGTGAGATCAGAGCTCCACCTCTAGGCCACCACTCTGTAAGCAAGATCGTAATATCAGTTGCATATTAAATAGATAATTTAATGACTCACCCTGTCACGTTTTAAGATCTTTTGTCTCTTTTGATTCCGGTGTTTCCGTGGGTCTCCCTCTCTCCTTACAGCAATACAGGTAGTTACAACCTCAAGTTACAACCGTTCGTTTAGTGGCCGATTGAAGTTATAACGGCCCACTGGAAAAAAGTGACTTTGGACCGTTCTTCACACAATCGCCGTAGCATCGCCACGATCATGTGATCAAAATGCTTGGAAACTGGCATGTATTTATGACGGTTGCAGAATCCCGGGATTGTGGAATCACCTTTTGCAACCTCTTGACACAAAAAAAGGCATTCACTTAACAACCAAATGAACCACGTTACTAACTTAACAATGGCAGTGATTCATTTAACAACGGAAGCAAGACGGGTTGTAAAATGGGGCGAAACTCACCTAACAAGAGCCCATTTGAGGAATCCGGACGCTTTGCCCCAGACAGAAATACTTAAAACAATACTTTTTACACAAGTTATTGTCACTCTTAAAGAAATGATTGATTTAACATATTCGGCTCAGTGAAAAATCAGTTGCTTTAAATTAAGCCGTATTGGCTTCAGTAAAAATATATTGACCTGAGGAAATATTGCTTAAATTAAACAGTGCTTGACTTTGAGGAAGAAATACTCTTTTGCCAGGTGAAAGTTGTACGGAACTTTAAAAATTTCCAAGCGAAGAGATTGACGTGCTGAAAGAGAGATGGACAATAATTTTAAAAATGGGCATAAAGGGAAATATAATTATTTTTAAAAAAACATTTCATTGGCTGTAGGAATACTGAGCATGTGCTATACATTACCGACATATGTTGACATATATTAAATATTACTATGCCTGGGTATATTACATTTACTTCCGAATGCAATTCTGTGTTAAACATATTAAGATATTAAGTTAGTACTGCATTTTGATAATACATATAGTGACATTTCGGTAAAAAGCATCGTTGTCTTTCATTTTTGATGACTTCATGGTCATCTTATCTGAAGTGGTGTAGGGTTTCCGTCCTAGGCAGGGGGTTGGACTAGAAGACCTCCAAGGTCCCTTCCAACTCTGCTATTCTATTCTGTTCTGTTCTGTTCTGTTCTAATTGCAATTGCGTGTCTCTAAGAACAGCCAGAATGGACTATTGCAAATGAAGGCCAATATACATGTCCCAGGATAATGTTGCAGGATCCCATGTAGAATTCAATGGATACTACATGGGAGAACCCTCAGAGAACCTTCCCTCTGAGGATTTGTTTTCCCCAAAAGCCAGGGCCAAGGGCCGCCATCCATAAAAGATACTTTGCAACATCTTGCTGATGGTTGTGCTACCTCTTCCAAGGGCCAGCCAAACCCAAGGATTTAAAAAGACCATCCAAGAGAGTCAACATTTAGGCAACAACTTTAGGCATTGCTCAGCATGAGATTGCAGGACTCTGCAACCATTGAAAATATGAGCCGGTTGCTAAGATCCCAAATCGCAGTGACGTGACTACTTCTTGAGGTTGCAACTTCAAGAAGAGGTTGTAAATCACTTTTTTCCAGCACCATGGTAACGCCAAACCATCTTTAAATGGATGTCATACGTCCATAACTACTTGTACTCTTTTGGGCTTTGTTCCCTGTTTTGCCCATATAAGCCCATTGGAGACTTAACGGAACAATGTAGGGTAATTTTGGGCGATGTTTCCACGTTGCCAAGGCATATAACAATCACCAAAGACTTGACTCCTTCTTTTGCCAGCAGAAGTCCACAGTGGGCCACATTTTCGAACCTCTGTGATAGGGAGATTAAGATTCAATCATGAAACATCATTTATTTTATGTTTTGCTAACCATAAAACCAATGGGATCAATTTGTAAGGGTATCCATCTTATTCATGGGCAGTCCTACAGATATGTTTATCATTTCACAGGGTCCTGCAAAGCCGGAGAACTTTGAATCCCAGGTTCCCAGCTTGCAATTCCGTTTCCCTGCCATCCGAGGTCAAAGGAAATGATGGAGCAAAGCTTCATTCCTGCTCTAAAGATACCCTCCTTGGTTAAGAGCCAACAGTTGCTCTGGATTTGCAAGGCCCAAAATAAGGCTCACCAAGGCAAAAAACAGGGTTTTTCCAAGTTCTTTGTAGGGCTTCCATTTGTTCAGGAGGAGGGGGTGTCAGTACAGGGTGGTCTGTGCAGCTTATGCACACAACGTAACAGACACATACGTAATTGCACAAACATGGGAAACTATTGAGCAGGAGAACAAGAAGTCTATGCTATACAAGAATAGGACACCCACCTGTGTTAGGGGCTCTAAGAACTTGCTTCCAGAAAGAGCCAAGATCAGAGATGGCTATTAGGCTCTGAGGTTTCAGCGATTTGTTTACTCCTCACCCCACCCACTCCCTTTCTTTCCCAGTCTTTAATCTTCTGCAACCTATCCCTTCCAACCTTTTGAAAATGAAATAAACCAGAGTAAATCAATGTCGCCCCTAACAAAGAGCACTTCTCTCCACCCCACGTCTTATTTAATCAGAAGAAAAGTGACACCAGGAGCAACAGCAGATAGCATCTTGGGCAAACCATTCAGCTGCCAATAGGCAAAAGATTAATGCCCAGGCTTTTATTTTTAAAAGCCTGCAAATATCTCCTTCGGTGAAGAAAAGAAAGGGGGCCCCCGGGAAAAAGGTTTCCCAGTCAAACATGCATGAAGACCCACTGTTTCCTGCCTTAATTAAAACATTTTGGGTTTGCTGGGGTGGGGTAGGGAAAGAGAAAACTAAAGAAAGCCGGCCCCCAGTTTTTCTGACTGATAAACACATCTGGAATGTTAAGTGTGTGCCATCGTGGGACACCCTTGGGAAAAAATTGGACGGGAGGGGCAGTCCATTTCTAAAATGAGGAACAAATATCTGATTTACCAAAGGGCCACCATCTCTAACTAAGAAATTTCCTTTTACCTCTACTTAACTTTTTGTTTCTGGGTACACTTCCAATGAAATGCAACTTTCCTAGGAATGTTCATGGGGACCCATTTGGGGCCCAAAGGCATTCTCTGAAATACAAGAAGAGAGTTGTTGGAAGCTGGCCCTAAATTTGCAGCATGCGAGCTCCTACATTTAAAGAAAGTCTTATTTTTAAGGTGTCAAGGTCTAAGGCAGGTGTCTGCAGAAATACAAGGACCATGAATGCGACGCTGGGAATCTCAGCATTCTTGCTTATGTAAGTTGATGGCTAAATATGGCTCAGCGTGTTTGCTGAATCCAGTGAATAGCTAGCCAACCTTCCCTCTTGCAGCCAAAATCCAGATTTTTTTTAAAAAATTGCACGCCATTCTTCGAAACCTGATCATTTGACAGGTTCCCATGAAAGCCGTCTTTAAACTTAAAATTGGTTTAGCAAGGCCTTTTTCTTTCCCTCTTCAACATCTTGAAACATGTGATCGCCTTTTCCCCCAGGACCTCAAACCATGTGGTCCTGCTGTCCACCATTAAACCATCTTTCCAAGCAGCCACAATGTTTCCAGTGTCTTTTCCCCCACTTGGAGCTGAACCCAGATGGATATTTCTTCCAACACATATTAGGGTGGGGAATATCTCTGCCTGTTAGCATCACTAGGGATGAGAAATACTATTGCAGTTGCATAGCTCACACTTTCTACAACAAAGTGATTGGCTTTAAAAAAATATATTTAATTTTTAAATGTATTTTTAAAAATTAAAACAAAACAAACAGTATCAAAGCCTGGGCCATACTTCTGATACAATCATTGTTGGAATTATTAACTGGAAACAAGCTGAGCTGCACAATTAGGACGGAAATAGCTAATGAGTATTAACCATGTTACATCTCCACTGTGATATGGATTATACCTGCCCTGCACAAATGGAGGCAGAGGTTTACTTCAGGTCAAACTGTTGAAGAAAAAAAAAAAAGCATTGGCTGATTATGTAAAAATAAAAAACAAGCACCAATGTAAATAAAAAATTGAAACTTATTGAATGTGCAGGAAATAAAACAAGAATATCAAAATAATGTAATACATACCAGAACAGAATGTAGGGGAGGAAAAGTATTACATGGTCAATTTCTAAAAAAGATCAAGTGGAAAGTGGATAAAGATAAAACCTAGCAATGGTTTACAATTGGAACATTAAAGAAACTGGAAGCTTGATTTTGGTTGTGCAAAAACAAACTATTTGAACCAATGCAGCCAAGGCTAGAATTGGAAAAAGAATCACCAAATGATTCAAATTGCAGATTGTGCAGAGGTAGAAGAAATAGTATGTCATATATACTCGCTTGTGCAAGATCACACAAACCGATTATGAATAGCAATAGCATTTAAGATTCACATGCCACTTTATAGTGCTTTAGGGCAGCATATTGTCCTCAACAATCTGGATCCTCGTTTTACTCGGAAGGATGGAAGACTGCAATCACCAAAATGATTCATTGGAACATTTGTAAAAATTATCATGTGCCAGTAATGAAAAATCAGTGGAAACAGTTGAAAAAGTAGTAAAAATGTTTTTATTATGTTCTTAACTTATACTTAACTCAGGAAGTGATTTCATTTCCAATTTGTTCTTTAAGATTCTTTGAACTGTGCTGTGTATGTTTTTTCAATACATTTGGGTATTCCTTCTGTCGCATAGTTCCAGCGTTTATTACTACCGTATAACAGTTGTCTATTAACAATTATTGACAGGGTTGAATATCATCTGTAAAACATTTTATATCAGTTCTAAAAGCATAGTGTGTAAATATTGATTTGTTTCACAATTCTTCCGGTTGTTTTATTGGGTTTTTAAGTTTTGCATCCAATTTCAAATTGTCAATTAAAAAAAAAAATCTCTGGTTTTGAGATCAGATTTTGTAGCTACATCAGCCATCATGTTCTGACTTGCCACAACATAGTGAACCACATGCAGGTAGTCCGTGACTTATAGCTGTCACTTAATAACCAGTTACAATTTATCTGGAAAACAGGATTTACAATCTGGTTATGAAGTTTTGATGGTAAATTCCCCACCACCCTAAAATCACATGACCACACTTCAGGAGGCTCTTAGCAATATGGCCACATTTATGGCCACTTATAACATCCTCTGGTCATGTGACTGTTCTCAGCAAAATCACACTATGATAAACTGGATTCGTTTAATTGTTTGTTTTACAACTCCAGTTGCTTTAAAAATTGCCACAAAAAAACTAAAAACCACATGACCTTTTTTTACAATCATGATAGAAGACTCTAATGGGCACATTTCATTAATCTTAAACCAAGGACTATTGTAATGAACATTTTAATCTAGTTTGTGCAATTCTGGTCCTGGCAATTACTATATTTTGAATTAAGCTCATACAAAAAATTGAACTAAAGATTACCCAACCACATTTTATCTTAGTTCAACATGTCTGGACTAGAAAATGGAGCTAATGAAGCCATAGACAAACCCGTGGGAATGAAGTTAGCTGCTTCATAGACTGTGCAAGCTCAGTGATTAGCCAAAGTTAAAAGACAGAAATTCAATCCCTGAAATTTCCTCAGATGGGAAAGCAATACTGAGAAATAACCAGAATTTTTTTACGTTTTAAATCAGTATAGCAGAGCACTGCCAGAGCAAAGTCATAGGTAATATTTATACATTTTTCTCAGGTATCCAAGAAATTTACTTCAGAGGGTAAATAATCAGGTCCCTGTCAATTATATATGGTTCCATTATCAACTGGTGGCAAGATCTAAAAATAAGGACCTACGAATGTATACTATCTTTAATAAAGCAATGCTTTTTGCAATACTACTGTATTTTTTAAATCCTGCTTATAGTCACTTTCTTTTGCCACCCCTATAAATCTCATAACTGTCTTCCCATCTGGTATGCCTCACAGCTGATGAATGGGTAGGAACATGTGTCTTGAGATGGAGTGGTGGGTCAATGGTGAATTTATTTGGGGAACATCCTCACCAACCAGGTCTGTCTCATTGAGTTTTGTTTCCTACTTGATGTGCTGTTTTGCTCTTTTAAAAACAACAACACATCTCTTAATTGAAAGTCCTTAATTACTGACTTCAGATGGAGTCCAATTACATGAAAATTTATGGATTCTGAAGTTATATTGTAGAGACCAATTGCAAACCTGAGCATACCACACAGTTCTGATTGGAATAGCCTGTAAGATTTGTAAACAGAAATTCATACATGAGGGCACAAGCCAAGAGCTACAGTTGAATGTAGACTAATCCAAATTAAAATGTTATAGTAAGTAAAACAATAAGCAGTAGAACACATAAGACTTTGCTCCTTATCCTCTCCAAGATTTGGAGCATCTGTAAATTCAGCTTTGAAGATTTCAGATATTTTCATCTCTGAACAATAAACCAGTCTTTAAAATTAAAGAGGGTATGAAGCTTTACAACGTTCTAATATTGATTATACAGTATTACAATTTGAGATACTTTTAAAGATCTTTAATATCAGCTTTCATTCTTAATCATCATGCTTTTTCATTGAATAGAAACAGAATTCTAGTTTGATTAACAAGAGTAGCATTTCCAGTAGATTTAATCTTCTTGAATCACCCTGGCATTTAGCAGCACATAGGGACTATTGAGAAAATACAGGTAACATCTGTTAATTCATATCAAGGCTTTGTTGTTATAAACACAAAGCATAATTATCTAAGTCAGGGTAGTAGCTTTTTTACTATTTGCAACAGCTTAGAAAGCAAACTTTTATTGAAGCATTATGATTTCTGGTACAGATATATCTTTGTACATTTTAATGTTCCATGTCTAACACCAGAGATAATTTTAAACACCAAACATATCCCCCTCCCATTTTGTTCAGCCTACTAATTCATGAAGATCCATTGAACTGCTTTATTTCTATCCAAGGCTTATGTATAAGTTCTGCATTTCCAGCATTACTTCAAGGAATCTGTAGTTGAACAGATCTCAAGTCAAAGAGTGCTATTGACTTGGAGTACTCTTTATAAAAACATTTGAAAAATTGGCCCTTAAAAAGCAAAAGCACCATAAACTGCTAGGTGCTACACAGAAACAACATTTATTGATTTTGGTAGGAAAAAATGTTCCAATTGCTTGATTTCCAAGCAAGTAGGTTTAATAACATAGAAACACTAAAAATGTTTCCTTTATAAATACAAAAGGAACAAAACACTCATAATCAAAAACATAGCCAAGGATTAGAATGACACATCTATAAGACTTGCTGGTCTCAACAGCTGAAATCCCACAGCATTTGAGGTGACTGAACATGCTCTCAGGAACTTGCATTTAATATCCATGAAGCAATATCCATGTCTATTTTGTTACTAGTGTACTACATATAAATGTTTTACATGACTGTATTTAGGCTCCTCATATTTGCTTACTGCAGCGAAATCACCCAATGCCTTCTACACCATGTAAAAAAGAACTGCATATTAATTAGGAAGAAACACAGATGAAGTCACAATATTGCTAAATTTAGCTTAAACATCACATGCATTGTTGTCACAGGACATTACAGAGTGGAAGGCCCTGTGTTTGAATTAATATAAAGTTAACATTTGAGCCAGCATATTTCACAGTAAGAAACGGCAGCTATTTTGTGCAGTAGTTTGAAATCACATTTCACCGTTTTCTACCAAATTTCTTTGTTAAAATTGCCATAAATCGCACCAATCTCCTAACCGATTAGGTTCCTAGATGCCAAAACTGCATCTGAACTGTGAAAAGCCTGGAATCAACTGTGTCCTTAATTGTCAAAATTTTGTTTATATACTTAAACAGATGTCCAACGACTGCCACCAATTGCTATGGGTTGTCTTTCAACAAAGGACATGGAGCAAGAATGGGTTTGCCAAAAATTACACAACTGTCAAAAGTAACATGTTGACAAATAAACAAATACATTTTCACTCATAGGTGAAAAGGTAATGTGCCAAGCACAGCAAATTGCCACTTCAATTCATTGTAGAATTGTATGCAGATCCAATGTGATAAAAATTGTTTGATATTTTTAAAGTGAAAATATCCCATTAAGTGTAACCAGTTTTGTTTCACCGGTATCAGTTTTAACATCTTAAACTCTGACTTTTAATCTGTCATTCAGTTGTTGCAAAAATCTGCCAATTAGAAACCACACATTCAATAATTGTTTTAAAATTTGTTACAGCATACAAATGAAAAAAAATTTAGGCAACTAAGTCTTTTAGTTAAGTAAGTCTAGGGGAAATTCTAATGAGGACGAAATCCTTGTCTGTGGGGAATTTTTGGTGATACTTGGAGAAAAACTATGTTGCATGTAAACCTATTTGAGTTGTTTTTATAAATGCTGTAGAGTCTCATACAGTAAAATGTTTCTACATGCGCTTCAGTTTCACAGCAAAAGTGAAATAGAATATCTAAACACAGAAGAGAGTGTTCATGCAATATATCTAAAACTCTGTTATAATAATGCATACAATTGAAAATTATACTATGATTACATCTAGGGCTTTCTGCAACTACGAGGTGGATATGAAAAATATGGCCCCTTGTATCATTTACTAGAAAGCAACCACCATCACCTATATTGGGTATATTTTTGTGTTTTTTCTTCTTCATTCCTCCTAATCAACTTTGCTGCTTATTCTTGGCAAAACTGGTAAAAACGAAGTTGTAGTCATTAAACTGGGCAATCTGGCGATCAAGACGCTTAAAACCTTCAATCTTCTGGGCTGAAGAAAACACGGTGCGACATTTTGAGCTCTAGAAAGAAAGGAAACATACTAAAATCTTGGAGAAAACAAATCAAACATTTAAAATCAGCTTTGGAATATTACAACGTGTAGAAATAAATATCTTCAGCTATACAACAGAGTGTGCTCTGGTGCTTTAAGTGTTATTATGGCATTACTGTTATACAGGTATAAGAACTCAGTTTGTGGACTGAGTGAAAAGAATAACAGTTGGTAGGTATAATTATTTGAAAGAGAACAAGAGAATGAATGTGTGGGAATAAGCTAAGAAATGTTTCACAATAATTTTGAGATTGATAATAATGTATCTGAGGGATTAACCCTATTAAGAACTCAGTAAGAATTGAGCAAGTCTCCTGGCTTCCCAAAACAACAGAATATATCTGTTGGAAAATATGTACAAGACAGAGCAACCAGATTAATAAACAAGTAGAATATAAGAATATATGCACTTGACTACTTATTAAATTTATATGCAGCAATATTTTGGATATGTAAAACTGAGATGATCCCTTTCACAAATCAGTTGCATAAAGAAGATCAGCAACTTATGGTTTTACAAGAATGATTCAAAACCAGAAAATTACATTAAGTAACTTTAAAACTAGCAACTACTACTACTACATCAGAATACAGTATTTATGCAGCTATTGTTGATTTCTGAGAAACTGGTTATGGTGGAAGCAAACTTAGGTTACTATCCTACAGAACATAAACCATCTATCTTAAGTATATGTACAATAATTGAGAATGCTTATGCCTCTAAGTTTATATCTCTGAATTTCTAAAGATCGCATAACATTTGCCACATAAAATTTATAAGAACTGCATTAAATGAGGTGACTGTAGCCACAGAAACATATGCCAAGTAAGTCTGTTCTGATGAAATTCAACTACTTTCCCTTAATTATTAAAGATGTTACTCAATTGGAGGATAGGTGATTCCCCTTAACTATTACAGATTCAGTTATTTGTTTACTTCCATATTGATGGGAACTAGTTATGATTTCTATTCCCAAACGAAACACAATTATTCAATTATGTAGGAGTTTTTAAAAAATGTATTTAAAAGATCTGTCCCATGTTCGCAAAGTAAAATATATTTTACCTGATTAACAAAGAGAGTTGTCACAAATTTTCCTGGCTTAAAAATGTCTATGACCTTCCTAACTAGGTCATCGTAGGATGTCTGGCTTATGTTTGTTTCAAAACTAACATATGAGAACTCTGGTTCTGGAGTGATGTGAATAGTCCAGTAAGTTCCCTGGAGAGGAGCAAAATAAATAATCTATATTAGTATTTTTAATGTAGTTACATTATTTCTGCAAATTCTCAATAGAATTTAGAAAAAATATATACTCACATCTGTTTTCATCCCATTCATTGAATACCCACAAGGATTGAACATTGTAGCATCAATGACAGAACCTGGTATCAGGTCACGAATTCCACTCACCTATAAAATAAAGAAGATTCATACTGATGAATATTATTTCAGAAGATTCATGTTATGTCTACCAGAGTTATTTTTCATCCAAATCATTAAACTTTTCTTCTCAGATAATGAGGTCCCATCTGAGACCCACCTTACCATTGTTTCAGAGTCCTGAAGACCTGGGTCTTTATTAAGATGGTTGAAGCCCCATCCGAATAGGGTGCCCCATTTTTTTCTTTTTTTTTGTTATTTCCCAGTTTTACCATCTTTACATCTTTTTAAAAAATGTTATTTGGTTTTATTGCGTTTGTTAGAGGTATTTATCAAATATTTAATGAAAAATTAAACATTGTTCCAGCTAATATTCTGAGCTAAGCATTGAAGACTGTTTTCCCTTTAGGTATTTTGTTAATTTTGAATTGCATAAACCATATTTGTATAAAATGTATATGGTAGTGAAGTGAAAGAGAAAGAAGCTTTAAGAAAGGAGCAAGGGTAAAAGAACAAAGAGAGGCAAGAGCAACTAGAAAAATAAAGCCTATATATAAGTAAAGAAGGTAGAGAAGGAAAGCGGAATGCTGTCAATGAACATAAATATATTAAACTCCCACTTAAAAGATTTTTTTTTTACACGATTACAAAAATTGAAAATAGAAATAATTTGCCTTCAAGAAACCCACGTAAAAAAACAAGCACTGTAAATTACTGGAATATCCAAAAATTGGGAAAATATGTTTTTTAACACAACAAACGAAAAGGCACAGAATATTATCGAACCCGGGACTTTTGTTATTAATGGCTGGATAAAAGAGCTAGAGATTAGGAATTTAATAAGTATTACTAAGTAAATGAATTGACCCAGAGAGTACTATGTTCATAAGCAATTATTGTATGTAAAGAGAAAACAAATATATATATTCAGGACAAAATGCTCTAATATTCACTGAATTAATTTAATCTATTTTAATTACCATAATTCAAGACTTACACGAGTGACATCATTTGCAGTAACACCATCTTTCATGTAGAACTGGTCCATAACTGCTGGATCAAGCTCGCTCATCAGAATTTCCAATGTTTGATCTGGCTGATTGATTACTCGACTCTCTGGGACATCCAGAGTGTACAAGTACCTGTTTTAAAAAATGCATTTCAGAAAAAAATATTCTAAACTGGTATAACAGATTTATACTACTCCAAATGTTACACTGATAGAAGCAAACTTACCAACAGTCAGAATTCATACGGCCCATGCAGTATGCTGCTCCATCTGTGGCAGATAAAATGAAAAGTTGTCTTACACAACTTTTAACTCTTATATTATCACAACTCTTTCCCTTATATTCCTGGATTATATCTGACTATATGAACATGCAGATTTATATAACATTCTGTAACTCATGAAGAAATCATGGAACATTGTACCAATAAATGCTTTTAATGAATTGTTTTCTGGCTTTAGATATTTACTATTAAATCCTTTTTGTCAAGATTTTTTTCCTAGTTATTTACTATTGCAGTATATAGTGGTTAAGACACCATGCTAGAAACAAGGAGACTTGCGAGTTCTAGTCATGCCTTAGGCATGAAAGCTGGTTGGCTAACTTTGGGTTAGTCATTTTCTCTCAACCATCTTGTCAGAATGGGCGACAAGCTAGTCAGTTATTTCTTCTTGCAACTAGTGGATTGACGCTATATAGCCATACCATACATTGATATGAAAATAATTTACTGTAGTTACTATATTATAGAATAGCACATAGTTTATTTTTACAGGTGTACATTATTTTCTTCCAAAGTAGGAAATGTACTTTGGGTATGGTGTAAGTATACTTACTCGGCGTCTCAGTGGTTCCTTAAAGAAGTTACACCTTTCCTTGAGTAAACAGCTTCTTTAAGGAATCAAGAATTATATAGCATGCTATTGTTGAATCCAAAGCACCTTTTGCCACTTCAGACCCAAATAATGCACAGCTTAGTTTTTACCTGTACAACCATTTTCTACACTACCGTGTTTCCCCAAAAATACTACTTGTCCAGAAAATAAGGCCAAGCCTGATTTTTGAGGTGGGCCTAAATATACACCCTCCCCCGAAAATAAGCCCTAGTGAAGGGGTGGCCGTGGCCAGCACAGGAGGCAGCCCTTCCCTTCCTCGGTCACCTCAGGGCTTCTCGGCCCCTTAATCAGATCATATTGAGCTGCTCCAGCCGCCATTGTGGGTGCAGCTCATGCTGTTACCGCCAGCAAGCGAGGCCACTTTTGCAGCCAATTGCAGCCGCAAAAGCCGGAGGCCATACAACGCACCCCACACTCCTCGCGCCCTCCCTAAATAACGGTGACAGTCACAGCAGGCAATTCTGTCCATGAAACAGGAAAGGAAAGCATGGAAATTCATACAGCTGGGACATCGGAAGAAGCCCTGTAAGGAAATCCTGCTGCCAATGTGCAGGAAATCTCCCCCCCCCCACCTGCAGATAGTCTTTTCAAAGAGGAGTTTCACCAGGACGAAGAGGTGGTTGGAGGGGGTGTTTGCGTCAGTAGGGCTTTCTTCATGAGGGGGACAATCTGGGGAGTGAGAGATTTCAGAAGCCTGGGCTGGTGTGGGGCGGTTTCTCAGAGTAAAGTGTCTGATTCATCCCCAGGGATGAACGTCTTGTGGGCCAGCCGGAGAGGAAGCGTCTTCAATGAACTTCGCTCTGTTTGTCTCTGTGTTTCTGCAGGCGGTAGCGGCGGCAGCGTCTCCTCGCAGGGTTCCTTCCTCCTCTCTGGTCTGATTCTCAAATATTTTCAAGCAGAATCAGACCAGAGGGAAGAAGGAAGGAG